>JAPYXV010002835.1:0-12790 GCA_028533065.1 Trachops cirrhosus
TGAAGATGTCCTGGAGGTTCCTACGCCTCGCCTCATGTTTTTGAATTCTTATTTTTTCATTCTTTTCTGGTTGTATATTTTTTTCTTCCTTCTGGTCCACTCCATTGATGTGAGACCCAGTTTTCATTCCATCACTATTGGTTCCCTGTGCATTTTTCTTCACTTCAGTTATTGTAGCCTTCATTGTTTCATCTAGTTTGTGACCAAAATCAACCAATTCTGTGAGTATCCTGATTACCAGTGCTTTGAACTGTGCCTCTGATAGTTGGCTGTCTCTTGGTCGCTTAAAAGGATGGGTTCTGGGGCTTTTAATTGTTCTTCTGTTTGAGCCATCTCTCTTTTTTTTTTTTTTTGGTCTGGTTGTGCCTGTTACATAGTGAGGGGAGGAGCCTTAGGTGTTCACCAGGGCGGGGCACCCCAGTTGCTGGATTGTGATGCTGTATGTGAGGACAGGGTCCGAGAAGGACAATGGCCCTTGCTCCACTCTCCATCGGACCTCAGTCCCTTCCACAGCTTCCCCCAAGCAAACTGGGCCCTTGTGGTGCCAGTTCCCATGGGGATGGGCTTGTTTGGGCACCCCGTGGGACCTTCCTTTTCAATCAGTGCCCCAAGGGTCTATTTCCCAGCACTGGTATCCTGGATTGCTCGTAGTGCCTTGCTTCACACTTCCTGCCTCACTGGGTCTGCTGGTTGCCACCCCTCAGCAGGGGTCTGCCAGGCACCGCTTGTGTGCCCAGGGCCTGCCCTCTGCAGTCGTGTGCGCCCCAGTTGCCTTGCATGCCCCGGTTGCATTTTGCATCCAGTCCCAACACTCTCTGCTCTGTGCTGCGTGACCCACGCCTGGCTGCCCGACTCCACCCCTCCTACCGGTCTGGATGTACGTGTCTATTTTAACTCCTTGGGTGTCCGACTTCCATATGGTTCAATTTTCTGTCAGTTCTGGTTGTTATTCTGTTCCTAAATTGTTGTTGTCCCTATCTTGGTTGTGCAAGGAGGCACAGTGTGTCCACCTATGCCTCCAACTTGGCCAGAAGAGGAATTTATTTTTAGTAAAACAAGAATTAATGAAGTAAAATATAAAAATGTAGAGATGGCCAACAAAAGAAAAATCTAATTGTTGGGAAAGGTGAACAAAATAATATGAAGGAGGGAAAAGGAAACAGAGACACTGGACGTCAGAACAGAGAAGGGTTAGAGAAGCACAGAACAGAGGATGCAATCATGTCACACTTTCAGATCTGAAGCAGCAGAGTAAAGATAGTGTTTCCCACCATTAGTGTAATTTTTAGGCTAATCCCTTAGAAACAGAGCTGATAACCTTCAAACTTAGTAAGGGAAAAAATGGGGGGAAAAAAGGTAATCAAAAGGAAGATAGGAAAGGAGAATAAAATGAATAAAACTAGTAGATAAAAAAAGCAGAAAATAAAAGGTTAGTTCTGAATCCAAATATGTTGCTGGTTACATCAAATGCAAAAGACTAAATTATCTTAAGGGACAAGAAGAATAAGAAGTAAAGTCCAACCATATGCCCAAGAGACAAATAAAACATAATTTGAAAGCAAAATCATATAATAGATATGTTAGGCAAACACTAACCAAAATAATTATCATATAGAGTACAGTTTATAACAAAAAGTGTTATTAAAGATAAAAAGGGTCACTTCCTAATGTCCAGCTTTTAATTCAATAGGAAGACACACTGGTATTAAACATTTGTGCATGGAATAAGATGGCCAGAAAATATATCAAACAAAAAATTTGGAAAAACATATCAACAAATCTATATTTATAGTAGGAGAGTGTAATTCATCTCCCTAGTAATTGATAGATCAAGCAGACAAAATAATATCACTAAAGAAACATGTCTCTCGAACCCAATTGAAAGCCAGATGGCAAGAAGCAATTTGATGCTGCCATACAGCTCTGCCTTCAAGGCCACTGGATATGGAGGGACAAGTGGAAGACACCCAGCACAGAAAGAGCCTAGAGACAAAGAAACACATAGGAAACCCATTAGAGAAGTAGCAAAGGGTATAAACAGGCAGTTCACAGAAGAGTACTGGTCTAATGTTTACCTTGTTGTAACAGCAGTTAAACATTCTGTAGTATCTCTTCCTGTCTGAATGGGTTATCAGTGAAAAAGGGGGTGCACGTGGCAAAATAGAGAAGTCTAGTAGAACTTTTTAAAAAATATATTTTATTGATTATGCTATTACAGTTGTCCCAATTTTCCCCCTTTGACTCCCTTCACCAGGTACCCCCATTCCCTTCAGCAATCCACCCAGTAGTTCATGTTCATTGGTTGTGCATATAAGTTCTTTGGCTACTCTACTTCCTATACTGGTCTTAACATCCCCCTGTCTATTTTGTATCTAGCACTTTGTACTTCTTAATACCTGCAACCTTTCCCCCATTCTCCCCCTTCCTCTCCCAGCTGATAAGCTTCTAAATGATATCCATATCTAAGATTCTGTTTCTGTTCTTCGTGTTTGCTTAATTTGTTTTTTACATTCCATAGTTGATAGTTGTGATTTTATTGCCGTTTTAATGTTCATAGTTTTGATCTTCTTTTTCTTATATAATTCCCTTTAACATTTCATGTAATAAAGGTTTGGTGATGATGAACTCCTTTAGTTTTACCTTGTCTGGGAGAAACTTAATCTGCCCTTCCATTCTAAATGATAGCTTTGCTGGATAGAGTAATCTTGGATTTAGGTCCTTGCCTTTCATGACTTGGAATACCTTTTTGCAGCCTCTTCTTGCCTGCAAGTTCTCTTTTGAGAAATCAGCTGACAGTCTCATGGGAAGTCCTTTGTAGGTAACTCTCTCCTTTTCTCTTGCTGCTTTTAAAATTCTCTCTTTGTCTTTAACCTTTGGCATTTTAATTATGATGTGTCTTGGTGTGGTCCTCTTTGGGTCCATCTTGTTTGTGCAGTCTGGACTTGTATGTCTGTCTATTTCCTTCACCAAATTAGGGAAGTTTTCTTTCAAACTTATTTTTTTTTCAAATAAGTTTTCAATTTCTTGCTTCTCCTCTGCTCCTTCTGGCACCCTATGATTTGGATGTTGGTATACTTGAAGATGTCCTAGAGGCTCCTTAGCCTAATTTTGTATTTTTGAATTCTTTTTCTTCTTCTGTTCTAGTTGAATGTTTTTTTTCTTCCTTATGTTCCAAAACATTAATTTGATTCTTGGCTTCATCCCCTTCACTGTTGGTTCCCTGTAGATTTTACTTTATTTCAATTAATGCAGCCTTAATTTCTGCCTGGGTCTTTTTTTATGTTGCTGAAGTACCCAATGAGTCCCTGATAAACAGTGCTTTGAACTCTGCATCTGATAAGTTGCTTATCTCCATTTCATTTAGTTCTTTTTCTGGTGTTTTTTCCCATTCTTTCATTTGGGCCATATATGTATTTTTTTGGTCTCCTCATTTTGACAGCCTCTCTGTGTTTGTTTCTGTGTATTAGGTAGAGCTGCTTTGACTACCTGGTCTTAGTAGTGTGGCCTATTGCAGAAAAGCACACCTCTAAGTTGTATGTGGCAGAGCCTTAGGTAACCGCCATGGCAGGACAGCCCCTGTCACAACTTTGTGGATCTGCATGGGGGAGGGCTCAAAGAGGAGACAACGCTGCTTCCTGGCCTCTGGAGTTTTGCCCAGGCAGAAGGTACCTTCCAGCACTCACCCTGATGCCAGTCACTTCAGTTTCTCCCTGTACGCCACTGGTGCCCTTCCAGCTGTTGCCCTGATGCTGAATCCCAGAGGGAGTGAGTCTGCATAAATCCTAAGTCTGTTGCTGGCCCTTTAAGAGGACACTCCCGAGATTCTTCTGCCACCCCAACCCCCACTGGTTTTTACAGCCAGAAGTTATGGAGATTTACCTTCCTTGTGTTGGAACCCTGGGCTCAGTGGTCTGGTCTGGGGCAGGAATCCCTCACTCCCAAGGCATCCCTCCTGATTTTTATCCACCGCAGGTGGACGTGGGACTGCCTATTCCATGTCTCTGCACCTCTCTGGGTCTACACCCCTCCTACCTGTCTGGATGAATGTTGGTTCTTTAATTCCCTGGTTGTTAGACTTCCATACAGTTTTCTGATGATTCTGAGTGTTACTTGTTTTGTAGTCTAGTTGTAATTTTTGCTGCAGTTGTGTGAGGAGGCAAGGCGTGTTTACCTATGCCTCCATCTTGACCAGAATTGAAATCTAGAACTTTTAAAGAGCCCAAATCAGAAAGCACCGTGAAGCACTGTGAAGATTTCTGCACTGAGGGGCCATCTGCACCAGACAGTGATGAAAAATGCAAGAAGCATTTTCTTTCTTTTTTTAATTCTTTTTAGTGCCTTTTAAGAATTTATTTATTTTATTGTTGTTCAAGAAGCATTTTCTAATTAAAATCGACACAGCTGATTATGTTTCTCATCGGGCATCTATTCGAAGCCCCAGGGAACAAGTAGTCACCTGAAGGGTAAAACTTTCCAGTTTGAATTTAGATGATCATGCAAAGAAGAAACTTACTAAGCTTGTAGGAAAGTGATACTGTAAGACCACAGATGTGCTTACCATTATAACAGGTACTTGCCCTTTAAGGAGACAGAACTATAATTACACAATGTATCTGCAAACAATTTTATACCAAGTCTTGGAAAACCAAAGAACAGGAGAAAAATAAGACTAAAGCAGACATTGAAGATTGGATATGGAAAAATAGTGCCTCAGAACAAAATATCTTGGAAACACTGCTCCAAATTAAAGCTGCAGAGCAAAACCTGGAAGTAAATTAAGAAGATATCCTAGATATGAAAGAAGTTGAGGGTTACAAAAAGTCTGTTGTTAGTCTTAAGAATGAGGGAACAATGAAAATACCCTTTCTCAGTATAAAGAATCAGTGAAGAATCTATTAAATCTGGCATGAACTATGGAGAAAAAAATGAACAACGTACGTAAAGGGTTTAAATAAAATGCAGGTGGATTTTAAACATACAGAAAGTGAAAGTGGATAAGAGGGTGTTACTGTAATGAGAATTTGTTAATGTGTTTGGATACAAGATAATAATATAAAAGAATTATATTACATCAAGGGTTCCTAATATGTAACTCGTGGAATACTGAACTTCCTGAAACCTTTCTAAGAAAGCAATTTTCATCATGACACAAAAATGTTATTTGCTTTTTCACTGTGTTAAAATGGACACAGATAGTGCAAAAGGAATGCTGTCCAAAATAGCTAGCATATTAGCACTAATTCAGACAGTGGCACTAAACTGTAGTGGTAGTCATTGTATTCTTTCATGCCATGTACACACAGGAAAAATTATGCCAGTTTCAATTAAGAATGTTCTTGTTAAGGACAACTTTATCTTGTAGTCACTTACATTTGGAGGGAGCCCTGTTTCCATAAGACATTGCAGAAGACCATTAGCAGAAACATGCTAAGCAAAACACACCCCATGATACTGTAGAGTACAAGGAATATTAATGTGCATATCAATATAGATTGTGTCAGGAGGGTTAGACACCATTTCATTCCACAAAACAAATTTAGGGGGAAAAGCTGCTACATTAGCTTTTTAAATAATAATTTACTTATCATATGCAACAAAATATATCTATGGCGGTAAGTCAACGTTCCCTTCCTTGATGTCATTAGTTACAGGGGGTAACACTAAGGATAAAATAAACATTTTGAGTGCAGAGGCATAAAAGTCCATTGTCCTTGTTCTAAGATACTGTGATCCTATTATATTCTATTACAGCCAAAACCCCAAAATATTCCCAGTTAATTCTTTGACACTGCAAGCAACTGAAAAATTATGAAAACAATACTCACAAAGGATGTATTTTCTAACCTAGAATCAGACTTTTAAGATTTTTTATGCCTTGACTTTGTTATTAATACTTTAAAATGTCAATGTGATTTTGTGACTGTCTGATAATAAACTGAAAACAGAATCCTCTGAATTTCCTCATCAGGAATAAAAAAGGCTTCCCTTCCCCATAAAAAAGGCTTTAGCAAAGAAGTATTTGCTTATTTCTGCAAACTTAACACATAATGTCATTGTAATTTGTCATTTATGCATGAGTTTTAATTTTAAAGATGAAACTACCCACAGTAAAGATTTGTAAAGATGGATTTACCCAGGCCAGTCAGCTGCAAGTATTACTGTGACCACTGACCACTAACCTCGGCCCTCTGTGGAGGATCAGCTGTGCAGGGGCAGGGTGGCGGTACTCTGATATGGTCTGTAACTGCCCACTGGGTGCTCAGGCCCTGGGGTTTCCCAGGTGGTACAGGCCAAGGTCAGCCTCCACCTCTGTTTTGCCCAGGGCACCCTCCCTGAGATATAAAGAAATCTGAGATGGCTACTACTTGTGCTGGGCTTGGAGATTCCCAAGCAAAGGCAAGCTGTGACTCTAATCTGGTTTACAGCTAAGGCTCACTGAAGCCAACCCTTGCTTGTTTCCTAGGATTCAGGAGACAAGATCAGCAATTCTTATGGAAATAGAGCTTGGGTAGGCCTCTAAGTTGGGTCAGGTAGAGCCTCTGTGGATCTCCAAGGTGGGTCACACAGTGTTAGCCAGGTTGATGGAGTCTCAGATATGGCAGATATGGCACCAGCCTACTGGCTCTGTGGTGGGAGGGCTCACACAGCGAAGGGACAATGGCCTCTGCTCACCTCAACGCCAGACACTTCAGTCTCTCCCTGTGTACCCCTGGTGCCCTTCAAGCTGCCACCCTAGTGCTGGAACTCAGAGGGAAGGAGTCTAAGTAGGTGAGCCCATGTGTGGGTTCCCCAAGAAGAACTGCTTATGTCCAGAAGCCTTCTCCACCAACTCAATCCCTGCTGGTTTTTGGACCAAGAAGTTGTGGGCTCTTATCTTCCTGGCACTGGAATCCTGGGCTGGGGAGCCTGGTGTGGGTCTGGGACTCCTAGCTCCTGAGATATGCCTGCTGAGTTTTTATCCACGTCCGTGTGGGGCCAGCCTGTTTTGCATCCATGCCCCTCCTACCAGTCTGGATGGATGTGGTTTCTTCAATTCCCTAGTTGTCAGACTTCCATTCAACTCGATTTTGTGGTTGTGAGACTTTTATTCAACTCGATTTCTGACATTCCTGAGTGATGGTTGTTCTATATTTTTAGAATTATGTTGCAATTTTGATGTGGTTGTGCAAAGAAGCAAGCCATGTCTGCCTGTGTTGTCATCTTGACCAGAAGCCTTGTAAGCTGAATTTTTATTTCACAGAACGTTATCTCTGCTTGAAAGAAGATAGTCAGATTAATTACTGTTATTCATAAGTCAACAGTTGGAATGATTGGCATAATACAGTGAACCAGTGTTTCCCAAATGCCAACCCATGAAGTTTAAAAATCATACATTGTGTGATAGAATCATAGTGTAGTGCAGAGCATTGCCAGGGTCAGTTATAGAGAACTGAGTAAAATTTAATTTTATGTGTCTGATCCCTGTGACTGTGAAATATCATCTCTGCTCCTTGGGGAACTTCCTTCCTCCACCCTCCACTTCACTCCAGGAGCTGAGACTACCTCAGTGAAGGGGCAGGTATGGTCCCTCCCTCCTGGGGCTTTGTCCATGAGGCAGGACACGTTTTAACTGGTAATTGCAAAGAGCTGACAGCCTAAACAGGGAAATCCAGAGTTACAGAGAGATTTGTAACTTGTTGGGGAGGGGATTTCTTATTCTATAGGGGACAGGGCAGCCTACCCTGAAGAAGTGATCTTTAAATTGATATTTGAAGGATGAGCAGATTTTCAAGGAGAGAAAGGAGATGAAGAAAAAGAGATCAGATCAGAGGTAAAAGAAAATGTGTGTATTCCAGTGTTATTCCATTTCTGAGTGAGGCAAACCAAGGTTCAGGGAGGCCGAGTAACTGCCAGAGGTCACACTGCACTGCAGCCCAGGTCTTTTCTGACTGTGGGCTCCAGGCTGTGGTACTGTTGCAAACTGCTCAGCTTTAAGAACTGACAGCACTTGGTAAGGATAGTATCTCAGGTGTCCAGGCTAAGAAAGTTTCCTCATGCAGTATTATTCCTTCTCTTTACAAATCCTCACCCAACACCAACCACACAGATTATTGGAGGTGATGGCAGAGAAAATTTGACAGCAATGTCCTTTCATTCGGACCTGGTACCCCTGGCAGAACTGAGACCTTCTGAAGACTTGTGGGCCTTTTGCACTTGTCTGTTAGTTGGCTGAGCCAAGGAGTGCCCTGGCTACAGATACATCGATGAATGAGCCCTGTTGGCCCCTTGATAAGCTCTGAGTTAATTTCTGCAGCTGGAATGACTCCCCTCAGATCTTACTGAAATGTCCCAACAACCTGTGCTTCTCAGAGAGCTGAAAGAGTTGCCAAGATACACACTGTTGAGTGGGGCTAAATTGGGGGCTGTGGTTGGACTGATCAGGGGACTTAATCTGAGGCTGGGGTTTGGAGTTCAAGTTGTGAGTAGGGTGATGGCTATGATAGGGACTGAGATAAAAGTTTGAGGCAGGAGTTGAGGCTGAAGCTAATGCTGAATTTGGTGCTAATCTCATTCCTGTAGTTGGGGCTGTCCAACCTCATCTAGAGGTATGTGAAGAGATAGTCCCTATAGTAATTCAGTTCTTGATCTCTACCCCAATATCTCTCACCCTTTAGGTACCACCTAAAACTCAAAGTCCTGCCTCCTGACCCACCTGCTTTCTCTGACCTCCTTGCTTTCCCACCTGTATCCTCTATCCATTTCCTGCAGTAGAGGGAAAGAAGGTGGGGGAGAGTCAGTAAAAATGACCAGAGTCCTTCATGCCTGAGTTTCTGAGACCCAGAATTCTCTAACCTAGACATCCTGTTCCCAGAATTCACACAGTAAATTAAAAGGAGATTTAGGCCTGACCAGTGAGGCTCAGTGGGTTGGGCATTGCCCCACGACCACTGATTCCGTACCGAATCAGGGCACATGCCTGGGTTGTGGATTTGGTCCTGGTTGGGACGGGTGCAAGAGGCAACCGATTGATGTTTGCCTCACACAGCAATGTTTCTCTCCCACTCTTTTTCCCTCCCTTCCCCCTCTCTAAAAATAAATAAAATATTTTTAAAGAAATAAAGTAAAAGGAGAATTTATGGGGTTGGACACAGGCAGAGAACTATGTAGGTGGCAGTGGTTATGTGGTCAAACCTGCCTCTCCTCCAGGGTGTGTCCCTGTCCTCACTGCCGCTTTTGACCTCCCCTTACTTCCTCATTGTTAACATTTGGTAGAGGGGAGTGTTCCCAGAAGGTCCACAGGTGCAGTCTGTTTCTCCTCTGCCCCACACCCCCTTTCACTTCCTGCATCAGAATTTCCCAGAATTGTTCCTGTCTCCATCACTGCACACCCAAGTCCAGAGAAGGCTTTTTCTCCGCTCTTGCTCAGTTATGACCCAAGTCCCTGACATCTGAGCTTCCCCTGGGGCCTCGGTATTTGTTCAGTTTGTAAAAAAAGTCCCAATGTACTTGAAAAGAATGCACACTTTGTAGTAATGAGTGCAGTGTATTAAATTTGTCCATTGGATCATAATAGTACAACCTGTAGTTCAAAACATCTGTTTCCTTGGTGATTGTTTTGTCAGCTCAATCTATCAATTAGTAGAGAGATGTATTGTAATCTCCTACTATAATTATAGAATTATTTGTTTTTGTACTTCCAAAATTTTTGTTTATTATATTTTGGGCCATGTTATTCCATGCACATATATTTCATATTGATGTATCTTCCTGTTGAGTTAGACCTTTTGTCATTAGGAAGTGATATTCTTTATCTTTGATAACACTTTTTGTTATAAACTGTACTTTATATGATAATCATTTTGGCTGGAATTTGCCTAACATATTCTTTTCTTGTTTTTGCTTTTAAACTCTCTGTTTTAGATGTGTCTCTTGGGCATAGACTAACCTTTATTTCTTATTCTGACTGGAGGTTCTTATCATTTGACAAGATAATTTAGTTTTTTGCACTTAATATAATCAGCAACATATTTAGACTCAGCCCTAACCTTTATATTGTGCCTTCCCATATCTACCAGTTTTATTTCTTTTTCTATCTTTACCTGCCTCCCTTTAAATTAACTCTTTTTCCCTTTTCTCCCTAAATAAGTTTGGAAGGCAAAAGTTCTGTATCTAAGGGATTAGCCTAAAAACTACACCAGTGGTGGGAAACACTGTCTTTACTCTGCTGCTTCAGATCTGGAAGTGTGACGTGATTGCATCCTCTGCTGTGCTTCTCTAACCCTTCTCCGTTCTGACGTCCAGTGTCTCTGTTTCCTTTCGTCTCCTTCATATTTGTTCATTATATTCACCTTTTCAAAAAATAGACTTTTCTTTTATTGGTTATATTTAGATTTTTATATTTATATTAATTTCTGCTTTATAAAAATATCCTTCCTTCTATTGTGGGGATTTACTTTGTTATTCCTTTTCAAGTTTCCTGAGTTAAAACTTAGCTTATTTCAATTCTGCCATTTTGTTTTTAAAAATGCTGGAGTGGCTTGCACAGATCCTCCTGGGAGCTGCTTTAGACCGTCCCACGACTTCATTGTGCAGTGCTCTTCTCGTTTGTGTCTAATTCACTTGCGTTGACTTCCTTTTCTCTTAACGTTTTCGAGAAGGATGGTGAGAAAAGTAGATGTTGTAGATCCTTTTTGGCTTTACTTTTGTGTTCATGTCTAAGTGTGTTTCGTTGCGGTCAGAGCATTCCTCCTTTTTAGAACTAGTTGGAGACTTATTGATGGCTAATTTGTTGTCTTTTTAAAAAAAATATATCAACCCATAAATGTCTGTAAGTCTTGATCTGTTTGTGCTGTTAACTCCTATCCTGGTTTGCAGATTCTATTTACCTGGGATTTTCCCTTCCATGAGCTGCTCTTCCTTGTGTGTTTGGTGACTCTTGCTTGGGGCTCGGCTTTGATTCATTGTATTTGTAGCCTGTGGATGCTGCCTCTCTTCACTGTAATACACACAACAGACACCAAAGAAGATCATCTGAAGCTTTGGAAGCACTCAGCACATAGGGGTGGTTCTCACCCTGGGCTGTTGCTGGAAGGAGGATGGTCCTAGTAGCAACACTGTTTTCCAGCTGAGACAGAGTAACTTGCCCTAAATCACAAGCCTGTAAATAACAGATCTGCCATGTGACCCAAAGCCCATACAGTTCTCCCGATGCCCCAATGCACACCCACTACTTCCTAGTGCCAACAAGCACACTCCTCTTCCCAACCCCCAATAAACCAGACAACTCAGAATGTTTCATATATTTCTCTTCTTTTTACTCTAATAAAAGACACTCATAACCTCCAGACTGCTGAAACTAGCATCATTTCAATCTACCCACCCCATCAGACATCATTCTACATTCCTCAAACACCATCCTCTCCCTGTCCCTTAAAATCCTAAATGAAAATCCATGAGAAGATGCGAGACACCCAGACAGGAGAATTGCCAATCTAGCTTTCCTTAGCAGGTGAAGGCATTCAGGAAATATTGTAAATTAGGGGAGAGGAGGCTTCTAGCTGGCCCTGCCCAGCTTTTTCTCACAGACCCAATGGAAGAGCCTCATGCAGACGTTATCGTTCCATTGGCCAGAATCCATGAAGTGGGCACAGTCCTCGCCTCCCCCGAGATCATGTCCATTCCAATTGTCTGGCTGTTGTGGACTCCAGAACCTAAGGACACCAAACAGCTGTGAGCCCAGAATGCCACACCCCCAGCCAATCCAAGGAGCCCATTTTGCCCCTGAACCTGCTGAGCAGAGACAGAAGGACCCGGGTTAGAGGCACAGAGGATAGAGCACACATACTCACTGGAAGCCCTTCTCATAGTCTGTCCCATCCACCCATGTCCAGGGACCATCTTGGTCAGTGAGGCCAATCCAGGTGTCCACAGAGGATGTATGTTGCTCGAGAAATCTCTAGAGAGTAAATAGGAGGGTGGTAGCCTCTCTGTAGACCAACCAGCCACCCAAACAATCTTTCCCAGGCCTCACCTGCTCCTCCAAGGAGCTGACCACCACCAGGTGTGCAGTACTTCTCAGCCTCTGTCCAGGGCTTCTCAGTACTAGAGAACCAGTAGCAGCTGCTTTCATGCTCCAGCCAGTTAACGGGGCAGCAGGTCTTCTGGGAGCCTGAAGGGTGGGTGTGAGGAGGGTCTGAGATGCTGCCCAGTGAAACAAGGGCAGAAGATGGGGCTAGGCATTCCCCGCACTCCACTCACCATTGCTCTTGAGCTCAGCCATCTGGATATTCAAAGAGTTCAGTTTTTCAGTCAGCACCTGGACTCGCACAACCATGTCAGAATAGCCTGGGACACACACAGAAGGACAGTGGGACACTCCAGGAGGCTCAGCCCTGCACCCTAACTGTCCTCCCACCACATCAGGTCCAGTGGAGGGGAGAAGGAGCCTGACCTGCTTTGAGTTCCTGCTGCTCTTTCTCCAGCTTGCTCTCCAGAGAGAACACCTTGTCATTCAAGCTGTGGGCTGCAGGGGAGGGCACTCAGCACCCCAGGCTGCCCCCACCCCACCTGTGTCCTGAGAGCCTCACCCCACCGCACCCCACCCTTGCACAGACACTCCAGAGGGTCTCTCACCTGCTTGCAGCTGCTGCCCCTGGTTTTCTACCACCACTTTCAGAGATGTTATTGTTTCTTGCAAGTGGCCACCTGGAGGACATGGGGACTCAGTGCTCAGGATTCAGCTCCCACCGCCTCCCACCCCCTCATCCCAGTCCAGAGCCCCTTCCAGCCAGGCTCACCCTGGTCATGCAGT
>JAPYXV010002836.1:0-12788 GCA_028533065.1 Trachops cirrhosus
GTCAAGTTAAAGGAGTTCATCATCACCAAGCCCTTATTGTATGAAATGTTAAAGGGACTTATCTAAGAAAAAGAAGATAAAAAACATGTATAGTAAAATGACAGCAAACTCACAATTATTAACAACCACACCTGAAACAAAAACAAAAGCAAACTAAGCAAACAACTAGAAGAGGAACAGAACCACAGAAATGGAGATCACATGGAGGGTTAGCAACAGGGGAGTGGGAGGAGAAGAGGGGGGAAAAGGTACAGAGAATAAGTAGCATAGATGGTAGGTAGAAAATAGACAGGGGGAGGATAAGAATAGTATGAGAAATGTAGAAGCTAAAGAACTTATGACACATGGACAGGAACTAAAGGGGGGAATGTGGGTGGGAGAGGGTGAGCAGGGTGTAGGGGAGTGAAAGAGGGGAAATGGGACAACTGTAATAGCATAATCAATAAAATATATTAAAAAAGAAAAAGAAAACATAGACATTGAACTCTGACATTGATGCTTGCAATATGTTTTTGCATCTGTCTCTTCACAGAAGGGCAACATAGCAAAATTAAGCAAATAGGACTCTATCAAACTAAAAGTCTTTTTTGCAAAGAAAAGGAAAGCATTAATCAATCAAAAATGCAATCTATTGAATGGGAGAAGATATTTGCAAATAATATATCCAATAAGGGGTTAATATCCAAAAATATAAAGAATTCACAAACCTCAATATAAAAAAACAATGTGATTAAAATAGGCAGAGAACGTAGACATTCTTCCAAAGAGGACACAGAGATGATTAACAGACACATGAAAAGATGTCCAACATCACTAATCATCAGGAAACACAAGTCAAAACCACAATGAGATATCACCTCATGCCTGTCAGAATGGCTGTTGTAAAAAAAAAAGACAATAAATAACACAAAACTGAGAAGTGCTGCATTGGAAAGAGAAAAAGAACGATTTCACCTCACTGACACCCTCACACCTGCCCCCACCACCTGGCCAGCCTGGCTCACAGAAGTAGAGCCTCAGCCCAGGTGGGTCCTCTGGGAGGAAGAGCAGCTGCCTCTGTGCTCCAGGCCCCAGGGGAAGGTTTCTGTCACCCCTTGCACCGAGTGCCAAAGAAACAGCAGTTTCCTGTCTGGGACAGCTAAGAAAAAAAATAGGTGAGGGTCATCCTGCTGTGGCCAGCACCATGCAAACCCAGAGGTTCTCCCAGGAGGGAGGCAAAGCAGTGCAGTGCATCTTCCACAGCCTGATTTTGGGCTTGCCCAGGGGCACCATAGGTCTCCTGTCAGGAGTACGAAGGCAGGGGCAGATTGGGTGGGGTGGCCAAGAACACAGGACAGAGGGCACAGCCCTTTACATGGGGTGATAGTTCAAAAGCTGAGAATTCGTCTCCAGGAGAGAAAAATAAGAGTAGAAGCTGCCTACCATAGCCTGGCTTAAGATATAGCATCAGACACCAGTGGGATCAAGAGGTGATGGGCTTCAGAAAAGGCCTTTGATATTTTAAAATGTATTGGGGTGACATTGGTTAATAAGATTATATAGGTTTCAAGTGTACAATCTATGATACATGATCTTCCTATTGCATTGAGTGCCCACCACCCAAAGTCAAGTCATCTTCCATCACGATATATATGACCACTTTTTCCCTTTATGACCCACCCAACTTCCCTCTTCCTTCTGGTAACCACCCTACAGTTGTCTGTGTCTGTGACCTTTTGTTTTGTTTTTCTTAATCCCTTCCACTTTTTCACCCAGCACCCCAAACTTGCTCTCCTTGGACAGCTGTCAGTCTGTTCTCTGTATCTATGAATCTGGTTCTATTATGTTTGTAGTTTTTTAAAAGATTTTGTTTATTTATTTATTTTGCAAGAAAGGGGAAGGGAGGGAGAAAGAGAGGGAGAGAAACATCAATGTGTGGTTGCCTCTCACATGACCCTAACTGGGGACCTGGACCAAAACCCAGGCATGTGCCCTGACTGGGAATCAAACCAGTGATCCCCTGCTTTGCATGCCAGTACTCAGTCCACTGAGCCACACCAGCCCAGTCTATGTTTGTAGTTTTGATTTGCATTTCCCTAATAGATAGTGAAGTTGAGCATCTTTTCATACATCTGTTGGCCATTTGTACATGTTCCTGGGAGAGGTGTCTGTTCAGGTCCTCTGCCCATTTTTTAATTGGATTGTTTGGTGCCACTTATATGAGTTCTTTATATATTTTGGATATTAAATCTGTGTTGGAAATGTTGTTTGTAAACATCTTCTCCCATTTGGTTGGTTGCCTTTTTGTTTGGCAATGCAGAAGCTTTTTATTTTAATATAGTCTCATTCAATTATTTGCCTTAGCTTTTCTTTCCTTTGTGGTCAAATTCATAAAATATTCTCTACAACCATGATCTGTAAGTTTAGTGCCTATGTTTTCTTCTATGTAATTTATTGTTTGAAATCTTATAGTTAGGTCTTTGATCCATTTTGAATTAATTTTTGTACATGAGAACAAAGTGTAACCTACTTTCATTGTTTTGCATGTGGCTTTCCAGTTTTCCCAGCATCATTTATTGAAAAGGCTTTCTTTTCTCCATTGTGTGTTTTTGGCTCCTTTGTCAAATATTATTTGCCCATATCCTTATGGTTTTATTTCTGGGCTCTCAATTGTATTCCATTGGTCTGTGTGTTTCTGCCAATACCATGCTGTTTTGATTATCATAGCTCTGTAGTATAATTTGAAGTCAGGTAGTGTGATACCTTCAGCTTTGTTCTTTTCTCTTTTTTTTGGATTGGTTTGGCTATTTGGAGGTCTTTTGTGGTCTCATATAAATACAATGATTTTTTGTTCTATTTCTTTAAAAATGTCCTTGGGACTTTTATGGGGATTGCATTAAATCTATATTCGTTTGGGTGATGTGGACAAAGAAGACTATACTGGCAAAGCTGTCTTAGAGAAGTAAAGGCAAGATTAATACTTTTGCAAAAAAAAAAAAAAAACTGAGAAAGTTTATCACCACTAGACCTACCTTACAAAAAATGCTAGAGGGTATCCTTCAAGCTGAAATAAAAACCTTATTAATTAACATTGTTAAAAAAAAAATACCACTATGTAAAACAGATAAAGGTAAATATATAGCCAAAACCAGATTTGTTGGTATTGTAATGGTGGTACATAAATCATTTACAACTCTAATTTAAAGTTAAAAAACATGTTAAAATACTATAACTATAATAATGTTATTGAATATATATTATAAGATGAAATTGTAATATCAATGATCTAAAACATGAGAGGGTAAAAGTCAGCTTAAAATAGGATGTTATAACTATATTTCATGTACCCACAACAGGAAGAGATCCACAGACACATCCACTGAGCTGTGGAGCAGTGACCATTTGCACAAGATGTCTGTATTCACGAAGGCCTCACAGTGCAGGGGTGATGATGGCAGCCGAGTCAGTCATAAGACATCACTAGCAGGAGGGCAGACTCTATGCCAGCAAAAAAAAAATATATATATATCAGGAAAACCCATGAGGCACATCTTATGAAGGAGATGAAACAGCTGTTCATCAGAGTTCATGACATATGGGGACTGGGACAGAGATGGAACAGATATGAATCAAAGACAGATTCTTCAGGAAGAAATACCTGGGACAAAGATGCGGGTCAATGGCAGTGACTGTGATGACAAGCCTCCCCCCGCCCCCGTCTGAAGCAATGGCAGGCAAGTCAGGGAGAAGCGGGTTGTGTGGTCCCTGTAGCACCTACCTGCTCATCAGGGGACCGCATGAGCAAGAACTCTGGTATTGGGGCCACCCTGGCTCATGTCTCAGCCATAATGATGGCTTGTCTGTGAAAACATAATAATTCACTTATATCCACAGAGTTCTTCTATTCTTGCTGGTTTTGTTATTCATAAATCATGGGGCTATTTGAAGAATGAATTCTATGTTGCAAACTATAGTTACTTCAATGCACCTCAAGTAAATCATATTAAGATAGTCATTAAAACAAGGTTAGAATAATGTTTCATGATAGCCTGAAATTTATGCATAAAATATATAAATATTTCCTCCCATATCCATAAATGGGGATTTTTCTGACTTTGGTGGAATAGGTTAAAAGTAGCAGTAAATTTTGAATAAAACAGAATAATTGTTTTTATCCATACTTGGAAATTTGCTTTAGTTTACTATAAATTGTTTTACTGGTATATTTGAAGATTTAGTATGAATGACTGAGAGATCAGATCTTTGCCTACTTTTCTCTACCCTATTAGAGCACAGGTAAGTAAAGGAAGGAAGAGATGGGTAGAGCTGCAAATTCTCTTTGCATTTTTTGTGACATGATGCATACAATAACAACAGTCAGTTAAGATCATATTAAAATCACTAACATTTGTACAGAGGTTTTTTTTTTTAAGACTTTATTTAGTTTTAGAGAGAGAGGAAGGGAGAGAGAAAGAGAAGGAGAGAAATCAATGTGTGGTTGCCTCCTGCACACCCCCTATTGGGGGCCTGGCCTGCAACCCAGGTATGTGCCCTTGACTGGGAATAGAACCACAACCCTTTCGCTCCCAGCCTGGCGCTCAATCCACTGAGCCACACCAGCCGGGGCTGTACAGAGGTTTTTTGTTTATTTTTTAAATTTCATTTTTTTTAAAGATTTTATTTATTTATTTTTAGAGAGGGGAAGGTAGGGAGAAAGAGAGGGAGAGAAACATCAATGTGTGGTTGCCTCTTGCATGCCCCATACTGAGGCCCTGGTCTGCAACCCAGGCATGTGCTCTGACTGGAAATTGAACCACGACCCTTTCATTCTCAGCCTGGTGCTCAACCCACGGAGCCACACAGAGGTTTTAAGTACAGCAGATAATACATTAACTGTATTTGAAAGGTCAATAGAATCCTGTATGTACCCTATACATTCTACTCACTTTATGTCAATTGTTTAAAAGGAAATTGACTTGACTCTACTTTCCTTCAATGAGGACACAGAGCTGCTATGCATCTAATAAAATTAAAAAAGCAGTGCTGTATTATTTTTTCTGAAACAGTACAATACAAGCAGGTAAACAAAATTGACCTACTTTGACATATCACGAGAGCTAGCGTGGCACTGACCAGCTTATAAGAGATACATGCAGGTTTGAGGGAAACCCACTTAATTCATAGAAAACCAGTTTCCATGACGTCAGGGGCCTGTTTTTTAAAGCGCTGTGGAACGGGAGGTTGAGGGTAAAGCTGGCAAAGAACATTGCTCTCATAGGAAGGAAACCTGGATGAGCTGTGTCTGCTGATCCAAGGGACACACTTTCCTGTTACAGTGCTGTTATTGCCCTGGTTGCCAGTGCATTTCCTGGGTCTCCCTCCCCCTCACTGGTAGACATAGTTCAAAGGAGACTCACAGAGTGTTTCTGTGGGTGATCACAATTGACTAAGTAAGAGCTAATTAACTACATTGGCCATGATGGTGCCTCATGCTGTCAGCCGGGACAGTGAGGACTGAAAGCACAAAGAATTAAGTTGACATTTTTCTACACAGTAGGGTTACCGGCCATAATACCTATCTAATGAATAACAAGAACACTGTTAACAGGCTATTGGAAACTTTGCATTGTCAAGTAATGGAATGATTTCAATTCATGAACTCATATCTGAACAAAAGTAATGGGCTGTGCCATTTTACTTTGTTACTTATTTTGATGCTTTTTAATATCTGTGCTAAGCAGAATATAATTTTTTTTTAATCCTCACCAGAAGATATACTCATTGATTTTGAAGAGTGGGGAAGGGGTGACAGGAGAGAGACAGACAGAGAGAAGGTGGAGGGAGAAAAACCTTGATAAAATTGATGCAAGAAACACCATTCACACCCCAGCCTGGGCCAGGACCCACAACCCAGGCATGTGCCTTGACTGGGAATAAAACCCATGACCTTTCAGTTTATGGGACAACACTCCAACAAACTAAGCCACACCAGCCAGAGCAAGCCGAACATAATTCTTTCCACTACAATATATCCAAGATACAAAAAAATGAACAAACATAAATTTCTTGTCTTCACTCCCATTTTCTATTCCTGAAATTATTAATTTTTTTCTCATATTCATGTTTGCATTTTCTCGTGCATTTCCAATATACAAGTGCAAAAAAGCACACATCAACATAAATGAGTTCTTACTATGTTTGTTCTAACCGCTTCATTTTTACTTTACATGCTTTCCAAAAACTATACTGTACTGTTAAAAAAGTTTAACCCATGCTTTTTCATGTATGCATTTTACAGAACGTAGGTGACAAAAACATTTACAACTCTGTTTTTTTATTTTATAAATACATTATTATATTTTTTACAGATATGTGCAAATATTTTTATAAAATAAAGTTTGAGGGCCATTAAGGAATTAAATAACTTTAAACTTTTTTACATACTATCAAATACCTTTCCAAAAGTGTAGGGCAAACTTAAACTGTTATCAACAGCATTATACTTATGCATAGCTTTATGGAAGGTTTTTCTTTATTAAATTTCATTCGTTTTTGGAAAAATTATCCCTGTGCAATTTGTAGCTACAGTATTTCAAGTGAAGTAGTTTTGGGCTAATAATATATAAAATGCAATATATTTGGTAACAGGACAAAACAGATAGTGAGAATAAAGTTGTGTTATAGTAAAAAATGACACTATCCTATATAATTTAACAAATGTTACCTCCAGTAAGTTCAATAAAAATCTTATAAAATGACACCAAATGATAACACAAATCTACAAATGATAAATAAAAAGGTTAATGTAATAACTTCTATAAGTATAGCCCTGGCTGGTGTGGCTCAGTGGATTGAGTGCCAGTCTGCAAACTGAAAGGTTGCTGGTTCAATTCCTAGTTAGGGCACATGCCTGGGTTGCAGGCCAGGTCCCCAGTAGAGGGCGTGCAAGAGAGACTGTTTCTCTCGCACATTGATGTTCCTCTCTCTCTCTTTCTTCCTTCCTTCCCCTTTCTCTGAAAATAAATAAACAAAATCTTTTTAAAAAGAAAAGAACTTCTGTAAGTATATAATTGCTTTTCTTTCTCCTCCAGCTTTTAAAAAATATATATTTATAAATGCAATCTGTATAACAATAACCGTAAGAACCTATATAGGAATAACATTTCTATATTTCACTATAACAAAATATAAATTTAAGGTATTTTGATAAGTACAAATATAAACTGTAACCCATTCATGATTTAAAAAATCTCAGAAAACTCAATATAAGGGGATCCTCCTCAACTACATAATCTACAAAAAAAACCTATAACTTACATAATACTTACTTGAGGAAAAACTAGATTCCTCCCCCCAAGATCAGAAATAAGGCAAAGATGCCCCTCACAACTTCTACATTGTACTGGAAACACTAGCTCTCATAATAATACAGGGAAATACAGAAGAGGGATGCAGATTGGGAAGGAGGAAATAAAGCTGTCTTTCTTCACAGATGGCATGATTGTCTTAATAGAAAATCACAAAAATCTGATACAAGTCTGCTGGTACTAATAAATGATTTTGGAATTTTGCAGAATACATACTTAATATACAAATAACAATGGCTTTTGTATACTACAGTGAATAATTAAAATCTATAATTAAAAATACATTTACATAAAAATATTTAGCTAAAATGTAAAAAAATATGTACAGAATCTACAGGATGAGGCAAAAGTAAGTTTACAGTTGTCAGTACATGAAAGAGTTTATTCTTATATTATTATTTATTAATTACTGTATTATTTTCCATATGAACAACTGTAAACCTACTTTTTCATCCCCTTGCATGATGCAGACTCTGACCAGCGGTGTCCACGGTGTTGTGGATGCAATGAACAAATTCACACGGACTGCAGAAGTCTGGTGGAGAAAAGCGACAGCATGGCCACTCTCTGAGTGAGAGCGCCCCAACCCTTGCCTGGACAGGCTTTTGTTGGCTTTGTAATAGTGCACATCAAAAAGGTTCTTGTTCATTATGCTCAGGTTTGTTTTAGGTGATTAGTTTTTACGGATAACAAAGGAAAGGATGTTGCTGATTACTTCTTACAGATTAACAAGGAAAAAATGTTGCAAATGCAAGGGAACGAACAATAAGAGTGATTGGTCTGGTTACACTCCGTCCTTGGAAGAATTAGCACAGACTTCAGGAAGTTACTTTAAAGATACACATTAAGCATTTGCTGCTTCAACTCAGGGTGAGGCAGTTTTAGCAAAAGCAAGCCTCAGAGCAGCCTAGGAATAATGCAGGCCTGGTTTCCCATCGGAAAGCCAATCCGTGGGTTTGGCTCCTGTGTGCTGACTCACACCTGTCGGTTTTCCGATAGGGCTGGGCTACATTTGCCACGCCAAGCGGATTGGTTCCCTATACTTGCATGTAAGGAAAACTGCACAATTATGAAGAAAAAGTCAAAGAAGATCTAAATAAGTGGAGAGACAATGCATGTTCATTGACAGGGTGACAAAATATTGCCATTACACCAATACTTCCCAAAGTGGTGCATAATGTCAATATAATTCCAATCGATACTTAAGCAAGCAACTTTGACAAATTTTAACACCCCTTTTATGATAAAAATACTTACACTAGGAAAAGAAGAAAGGTTTTCCAACCAAAAATGAACATCTGTAAAAAACACACAGCTAATATCATACTTAATAGTGAAAAACTGGATATTCTTCCCCTAAGATCAAGAACAAGACAGATTTAATTCTTACCACTACTATTCAACATCACTCTAGTAGTTCTAGACAGGGGACTCTAAAAGAAAAACAAATCCATGTTAAAATAAAGAAAAAATTATCTTTCTCATATAGTACAAATTTGTAGACAGAAAACCCTAAAGACTCCACACAGACATATACAATGTAATAAGTAAATTGGGCAAAGGTTCAGGATACAAAAATCAGTTGTATTTCTATATGCCAGCAATATATAATTAAAAATTAAATAGACACTATAATTCTATTTACAATAGCATCAAAAATAAAGGAGAGTCCAGAATGGAAACTGACACATCTATGGTCAAATGATTTTTGACAGTAATATCAAGATAATTGAATGGGAGAAATAATAGTTTTTTTCTAAAAATACTACTAGAATTGGATATCTATATGCAAATAAATGAATGAAGTTGGGTCCACAAGTGACATGGTGAAAAATTAACTATGAACCAATTATACATCAAAATGTAAGGACTGCCATGGCTGGTGTAGGTCAGCGGATTGAGCCCTGGCCTATGAAGAGAAAGGTCACTGGTTTAGTTCCTGGTCAGTCCACATTGCCTGGGTTGCCAGCCAGTTCCTCAGTTGGGGGTGAGACAACCAATTGATGTATCTCTCACACATTAATGTATTCTCTTCTCTCTTTCTCCTTTCCTTGCACTCTCTCTAAAAGTAAAGAAATAAAGTCTTTTTTCAAAAAAATATAAGGACTAAAACTATATTACACTTGAAGAAAACATAAGAATAAAACTTTAAAAATTCAGATTAAATAATGTTTTCTGAGATATGGCATCAGTGTACAAGCACTGCAAAAAATACAAATTAGATTTTATCAAAATTTTAAGTTTTTGTGCTCAAAGTGTTCTACTAAATGAAACGACCAGACACTGGAGAGACTCAGGAGCACGATCCTTTATTCACGCGTGGTCCCAGAGGAGCGGAACTCTAAATTCTGGGCCCCGAGGACAAAGGGCTCGGGGCTTTTATACTTTCCTTCTTCCGGGTTACTTGATGCAAAGCAAAGTACAGAAACGGAATGCAGAAGTTAGTTTGGATTCTCTTATATGGCTTACTGGCTTGGCGCACACGGGTTAAACTGAAACCGAAAGTAAGTTTGTACTAAGCTTTTAGGCAAATTCTCTATATTAAAAGAACATTTTCAAGGTAATAAAAATACAATTCATTTTATCAGAGAAATTATTTCAAATTATATATCAGAGTTTTTTATCTAGCATATATGCTCTTAAATCTCAATAATAAAAAGCCAAATAAATCAAATAAAAACATGCTCATAATTTGGATTAACATTTCTTCAAAAGAGAAATAACAATTTGTACATAAAAGTTTTTTTTTAATTTTATTTATTTATTTTTAGAGAAAGGGGAAGGGAAGGAGAAAGAGAGGAAGAGAAACATCATGTGTGGTTGCCTCTTACGTGCCCTCCACTGGGGACCTGGCCTGCAACCCAGGCATGTGCCCTGACTGGGAATCGAACCAGCAACCCTTTGGTTCACAGCCCACACTCAATCCACTGAGCTACACCAGCCAGGGCCATAAAAGAAGTTTTTTACATTGTCATTAAGGGTATGCAAATTGTGGGACTACTGGCCAAGATGGTGGCATAGGTAGATATGCTTTGCATCCTCACACAAACAAAAGGACAACACCAATTTAAAACAGAATAACAACCAGAACTGACAGAAAATTGAACTATATGGAAGTCCAACAACCAAGGAGTTAAAGAAGAAACATTCATCCAGACTGGTAGGAGGGGCAGAGATGGGCAGCTGGGGTGGAGAGGTCATGCTGCAAGGCAGTGGACTGGTCAAGCAAGGCAGCATTTGGAGGACTGGGCAGTCCCACGTTCATGTGTGGCTAAGCCAGGAGGAACAACTGGGGAGCGAGACAGACCATGAAACTCAGGGTTCCAGAGCAGGAAAAGAAAGCCTCAAAACCTTTGGTGGTAAAAACCTATGGGGGTTGAGGCAGCAGGAGAAACTCCCAGCCTCACAAGAGAGTTCACTGAAGAGACCCACAGGGTCCTAGAACCTACACAACCCCAGCCACCTAGGAATCAGCACCAGAAGGGCCCAATTTGCTTGTGGGTAGTGGTAAAAGTGACTGAAAGCTGGCAGAAAGCTGAGCAAGCAGTACTGTTCCCTCTCTGGCCCCTCCTGCACAGACAGCATGGCTATGCAGCAATGTGGGTTGCCCCGCACTGGCAAATACCTAAGGTTCTGTCCCTTACAACATAACAGGTGTGCCCAGACAAAGAAATATGGCCCAAATGAAACAACAGATCAAAACTCTAGAAAAACAACTAAGTGATGAAGAAGTCGCCAGTCTATCAGATGCAGAGTTCAAAACCCTGGTAATCAGCATGCTCACAGAAATGAGTGAGTATGGATGCAAAATAGGGGAAGAAGTAAAGGTTATGCAAAGTGAAATAAAGAAAAATATATGGGGAACCAACAGTGAAGGGAAGGAAACTGAGACTCATATCAAAGATCTGGAACAGAAGTAAGAAATAAACATTCAACCAGAACAGAATAAAGAAACAAGAATTCAAAAAAATGAGGAGAGTCTTAAGAACCTCTGGGACAAATTCAAATATTCCAATATCTAAATCATAGAAGTGCCAGAAGAAGAAGAGGAAAGGCAAGAAATGGAAAACTTATTTGAAAAAATAATGAAGGAGAAATTCCCCAATCTGGCAAAGGAAATAGACTGCCAGGAAGTCCAGGAAGCACAGAGTCTTAAAGAAGTTGGACCCAAGGAAGCACACACCAAGGCACATCATAATTACATTACCCAAGATTAAAGATAAGGAGAGAAACTTAAAAGCAGTAAGAGAAAAAAAGACAGTTACCTACAAAGGAGTCCCCATAAGACTATCGACTGATTTCTCAAAAGAAACCTCACAGGCAAGAAGGGGCTGGAAAGAAGTATTCCAAATCATGAAAGGCAAGGACCTACATCCAAGATTGCTCTATCCAGCAAAGCTTTCATTTACAATGGAAGGGCAGATAAAGTGCTTCCCAGATAAGGTCAGGTTAAAGGAGTTCATCATCATCAAGAGCTTATTATATGGAATGTTAAAGGGATTTATGTAAGAAAAACAAGATAAAAACTATGAACAGTAAAATGACAACAAACTCACAACTATCAGCAACTGAACCTAAAAAAGAAACAAAAACAAACTAAGCAAACATCTAGAATAGGAATAGAATTGTAGAAATGGAGATCATGTGGAGGGTTATCAGCAGGTAGAGGGAGGGAGAGAATGGGCATAAAGGGACAGGGAATAAGAAACATAGATGGTAGGTAGAAAATAGACAGGGGGAGGTTAAGAATAGTATGGGAAATGGGACTTCCAGCCAAGATGGAGGCATAGGTGGACGCACTGTGTCTCCTCGCACAATCAAGATAGGGACAACAACGATATAGAAACAAGATAACAACCAGAACTGACAGAAAATTGAAGTGTATGGAAGTCGCACAACCAAGGATTTAAAAATAGACACTTTCATCCAGACCGGTAGGAGGGGCGAAGTCCGGCCGGGTGAGGGACGAGGAGTGGAGAGCTGAGCACCCGGGGCGGCGGGCAAGTCTGCAGCAGGCAGACCATGGGCGCACAAGCAGCGGTGGCTGGTGGGCCCCAGCCAGGGGGTGGCGACCGGCAGACCTAGCAGACCCTGGGTGCACAAGCAGTAGTGGCTGGTGAGCCCCGGCCAGGCAGTGGCGACCAGCAGGCCCAGCGAGGCGGCCATTGTGAAGCAAGGCACTGCACGCAACTCAGGGTCCTAGCACCGGGAAATAGAACTTTCGGTCACTGACTGAAAAGGAAGGTCCCACGGGGTGCACAGGTCCACCCACACTGGAATTGGTGCCAGAGGGACCCGGTTGGCTTGCGGAAAGTGGCGGAAGGGTCTGGGGTCCTACAGAAAGTAGAGCAAGCGCCATTGTTCCTTCTCGGACCCCGCCCCCACATACAACGTCACAACCCTGCGACTGGGGTGCCCCGCCCAGGTGAACTCCTAAGGCCC
>JAPYXV010002837.1:0-12788 GCA_028533065.1 Trachops cirrhosus
ACTCCAGCTCACTCAGCTCCAGCCGCCTGGGGCTTGGCTGTTCCCTCTGCCTGGAGCGCTCTTCCTCCAGAGCTTTACAAGTCTGACTTGTGTGGAGGGACAGGCCCCCTGAGACTGACAGCAGCCCAGAGGGAAGCAGCAAAGCCAAGAGGTCAGGAGAGGGGGTTCCTGCTGATGTCACAGAGCAGCCAGGTTATGGCCTGCATGACAACAGAGACTCTGCCTACTTCACCCCTGCTGTGCCCTGGTGTCTGGAACAGACCCAACGTGCTGGGTGCAGGCCTTCTTCTCTGTTGGGAGTCCCCCTAATAAAGCCCAAGTACTGCCCCACTACACGCTTCTCTGACTACAGGATGCCCCGCCCCAATTCTGTGCAGAGAGGATAAAAACAGAGTGTCCAACACATCTTTCTGGAGCATCAAGTTTATTACAAAATTTGGAAGAACCAAGTACTTCAATAAGAACCCCCACAAACATGGGAGCAAAGGAGAGCAGGGGAGGGGAGAAGGGTCCCGAGAAAAACAGTCCAGTCTCTGAAGTTTCATTAGGTGGGGGCTGAGGGGTGGGCCTGCAAGGAGGGCGGCCTCTCTTCCTGACCCCCAGGGGGCTCCAGGCCGTCCTCCTTAAGATGCTTCTGAAGGACATAGAGATGCTGTGAGTCCTGTGCAGGAACGCTGCGGCAATTTGCACATGTCCATCATCCATGGGACCAAGTCCTCTCACCGGTGCATACAGTGTGTGCGTGTGTCCGGCAGTGCTCTCACCTGCAGCTGTCTGTGTGCCGCCTCTGGCTTGTCTCCCGCACCAGTGACCGGCCTCCTTGGAGTTCAGTATCTTTAGGCTCAGCATTGAAAATGTAAGGAGTGTGGCCCCGCTGGTGTGGCTCAGTGGAGTGGGTGTCATCTTGCAAGCCACAGGGTCCCTGGTTGGATTCCTGGTCAGAGCACATGCGTGGCCAGGCCCCTGGTTGGGCCCTGGGTCCTCAGGTTCTTCTTAAAATGTATCTGCTGTAGGCCGTCCACAATTTTTATACATTATATAGGTGTAACTCTTCTTTTGTTAGTGGATGGGCTACAGCAGATACATTTTAACAAGAACCTGAGGATCCTCCGAGCCACTCTGTGGTGGGAGCGAGATGGAGAGCTTGGGGTCCCACCACCAAGCTCTGAAACTTGTTGGTAGGAGCTGCTGCTGCTGCTGCTGTGGGTGGTGGGGAAGCCCCCAGGGCCACGCTTGAGGGCTGGGCTGGGAGTGGCGGTTCCAGTCTCTGGGCCCGGTAGGGGAGTGGTAGTCCTTGCTTCTAGGGTGGGTGAGTAAGTCAAGGAGCTGGAGTGCAGGCTTGGTGGGGGGGAGGGGGACATCCTCACCTCCACTCTGGGTGGGGGACCTTTCTTCCCAGCTTCCATGTTTCCTGGGGACGGGCTGGAGCTTGAGTCCAGGCTGGGTGCAGGGCTGGTTGAGGGAACGGAAGTCTCAACCTCTTTGCTGCAGGAAGTGCTGGTGCTGGGGTCAGAGGAGGGGCAGGGCCTTACCTTTATGGTGCGGCCCTGCATCTTGGTTGTCTTCATCCTGAGGATCAGGTACGTTCCCATGACCCTGTCATATTTCTTTTGTTTCAATGACTCCTGGATTTCTTGCTCCTTAAAGCCCATGCCCTTCATTATTTTGGCCACCCGGGGGTCAATGTCCCCCCAGGGCGGCTCACTGTAGGGCCTCATTTCCTCGTCCTCACCCATGTTCACCCATGTGTCTTTCATAATGTCATCTAGGGTGGGTCTCTGGCTGGGGTCAATAGTCAACATTTTTTGTAACAGGTCTTGAACTTCCACTGACGTAAAATCTGGTAGATGCAGCTTTTTACTGTGTATTTGTTGTATCACTTTTGCCTCGCTGTCCCCCACAAACAGAGGCTTCCCCGTCACCATGCGGTAGAGGATGACCCCCAGACTCCAGACATCCGCCTTCGGGCCATCGTACACCTGATGCTCTAAAATCTCCGGCGCCATGTAGGGGAAGGTACCACAGATGGTTGTCAGTTTGTAATTAGTAAAGCCTCTGCTGAAACCAAAGTCGGCCACCTTTATATTGAGGTTCTTGTCTAGAAGGATGTTCTCTGGCTTCAGATCACGATGAACGATGCCTTTCTGATGACAGTAGTGAAGGGCCGAAATCATTTGTCTGAACATCAGCCGGGCTTGGTACTCAGTTTTGCGGCCATACTTTTGCAGGTGATCGTGCAGGTTGCCTCCGCTCGCGTATTCCATAAAAAGTATACGTTTGTCCTGGGTGGTGATCACCTCAAATAGTGCAGTGATATTCGGATGATGTAAGGTCTTAAGAGATTTCATTTCCTCAAACTCTCTGGTCAAGCCCCGCTGGCTAAGGCTTTTGAAGGCCACCTTGGTCCCAGTGAGGCTGTGCTGGGCCAGTTTAACCTCTGCAAACGATCCCTTGGCAATTGATTTAAGGGGTATATAATCACCAATATGGTGCTTCTTATTGCCAAAGGTGGCTGCAAAGTCATTAGACTTAGCAACTTCAAAATAAAAATCAAATAACATATTAAATAAAATAAGATAAAAAATAAAAATTTGAGAAAAAATAAAATTAGGGAAAATAAAAATAAAAAGATCAAAAGAATAAAAATAACAAAATAAAAATCAAAATAGAAAATACAAATTAAAAACCTTAATAAAAAAATTTGTATGAACAGATTAAAAAATAAATATATAAAAATATACGAAAATTTATAATATATAAAATATATAAAATGTATAAGTAATGTATAATATATAAAATATATAAACAATATAAACAATATATAAAAATATATAAGCAATATATGAAAATATACAAATAATGTAAAAATAATATATAATATGTAAAATATACAAATATATAAACAAAATATAGAAATAAAAATGTAAAAAAATAAAATAAAATAAAATGAAAAAACTCAAGTGGAGAAAAAGGAAAAAAAAGCCAAACAAATAAAAAGAACAAAGAGAGAAGAAAAAAAAAGAAAACTGAAAATGGGAAAAAAACCAAAAAACAAGAAAGGTAGAAAGTTTGTCCAAGTCCAACAGGTCACCTCAATCAGCTTCCTGGGCTCTAACGGACAAAGACCTCCGCCAGCGAAGGAAGAGCTTATATAGGAGCAGTGGGTCAGTGACCCATCACAGTGGGGCCTTATGAGGTCAGAGCAGGAAGTGGACCAATGGCAGCTGGGGATAAACGATAGTTTTTTTCTCATTTTTTTGTCTCATGACAGTTTTACTCTGGAAAGAAAATAAAAGGGTCCCCAAAGAGCTTTTTTTAGAATGTGGGATATTAAAGATTGATATTTACTTTATTAGAAATAACAAACTGTAAGATAGAAAAAAAAGAACATAAAATGACAAGTGCACCAGTCCTCAGTGTCCACAGCATTATGGATGAGATATGAGACAAATTCACATGAACTACTGAGTCCTGTAGAGGAAAAGGGACGGTATGGCTACTCTCTCAAGGGGAGAGCACCCCAACTCTTGCCTTGCCAGGCTTTTATTGGGTTCGTTTTGCACAAGAATACAGGTAAAGGTCATTAATCATTATCATTCAGGCAGTAAGAATCAAACACACAAAGAACTCTGAGGGCCTATTTTGAGTCAGGGTCAGGTAGCTAAAGAGCCATAAAACTTTGAGGAACAAGCTCACTTCTTGCTTGGACCCTTATCATTTAATTGAGAGCATTGTAAACAAAGCAGGTTTCACAGGATTTTATATATTCTTTCTTAGGTCTGATTGCCCTAGGGAACCCGCCCCTTCCAGCACAGGGCAGCACCCACTACCAGCATTGTTTCAGGCTTAAGGCATTGTCTCAGGCTTAAGTCAGGCAGGGGAAGTAAGGCAGCCAAGAGATTAGGAGATTCTTGCCGATAGAATGAGGACTCAGGCTATGTCAAAGCTGAGGGGCGAGTGTCCATCACCCCCTTTTGCTATAGCCCCCTGAATCCTTCCCTGGGGCCTCCACGTGATCGTGCCTGTCTTAGGTCGTTCCCCCTTTGGGAATCTTACCCATCATTGTCTAATCAAGCATTGGGGACCAGGCAGGGTGAAGTAAAAGGAGCAGAAGCGGTGCGCCTACCAGGAAGATAAGCTTTGTGTCCTTCGTGGCTTCTTGTCCAAAGGTCTCTCACTCAGTCTTAGCCATGTGGGGGTTATAGCTCCTGAAACCAGGCAGGGTGGTTCCCAATAATAAAAAAATGAAAAATCTGGCTTATTCTCAGGTTCCAGGTCTCTGTTCAAATACCACCTGCTTGGAGAGGGCCTCCCTGACCCACCGCTCCTACCGCCTCACCCAGCCCATCACGTTTGCCATCTTCACAGCCCTGACCTCAGGGCACCTGATTCCTAGTCACTGTCCATCCTTCCCGTGAAGGGAGAGGCATGACCGCAGTGGTCCCTGTGTCCAGTACAGCGAGTGGCAATGAAGTAAATGTTGAATAAATATTTGGTCCCTGGATTAATAGGAGAGTTTGAGGGAACAAAAGAAAATATGGCCAACTCTTTATTTAATGAAAGTGAGTCATAGAGTATCTTTAAAAATTCATGTCTGTCCTCATTCAGCTTCTGGGGCAGATAAGACAGGAAGGAGGAAGGCTGAAAGTGGGTTTCCAGGTGTGTGGGCGCTTGGTGAGCCTGAGGAAAAGCCGTCTGGTAGGGGCCTTGCTGTAAAGATTAAAGAAGGTGATTCATCCCTCCAGAGGTACTTGCTAAGAATGCAATGAGTTGGGATCTGCAGTGAGGCTGCAAGGTGCTTTCACACTTGGAACATCCGTTTGCACATTCCACAGGAACCTCTCAGGGGACCTTGAGTGGCCGTGTAGGTAAATGTCTGTGCTACTGAAAGGAACCATCTCTGGGGAGAGAAGTGATGATGAGGCTGGTTAATTCACATGTGGAAACACACTTGGAAGCCTCTGGATGAAAGGACTTCTGCAGAGGTACAGAGGGGAGGTGACGTGTTGGGTCCAAGTCTGCCCTTTTATGGCAGCACAGAGGGAGCAGGCAGGCTTGAGGACACTAGAGGGGAACCTCTGGAACATTATATTCAGACTCATCCTTGAGGAAAGCTCTCTACTTCAGAACATCAAGTGTTTTAATCACATGCATAAGTTATTATTCTAGTCATTCCTTTCCTTCAATATTGCTCTCCTAAAGTCTCAACTTTGCATTTGGGGTGCCTTTAAAGGATTTTCCTGTGAGGTTTTCCCTCTACAACACTTCAGTTATTTAACTTTTACCTTAAATCTGTGACACTCAGTTCCTAAGCATGACAGTCTTTGTGTCCGAGCTGATTGGGACCAAATGGGGTCATGTCATCAGTTCTAGACACATGGTTATGAGTTACAGTCGGACATCAGAATAAGCTCAGGAAGGAGCTTTCAGTGTCTATGTTCATCAGGGACATTAGCCTACAATTTTCTTTCTTCGTAGTGCCCTCATCTGGTTTTGGAATTAGAATAATGCAGGCCTCGTAAAATGAGTGTGAGGGCCTTCCCTTGGCTTGAATTTTATGAAATAGTTTGAGAAGGAGGGGTATTAGTTTTTCTCAGAATGTTTGGTAAAATTGTGAAGCCATCCAGACCAGGGCTTTTGTTTGTTGTTTTTTTTATCAGTGCTTCAGTTTCACTAGGTATAATCTGTCTATTCAGGTTCTAACAGTTTTGGAGATTGTATGTCTCTAGGAATTTATCCATTTCATCCAGGTTGTCCTCTTTGTTGGCATATAGTTGTTCATAATATTTTCATGTTAACTGTGATATGTCTCAATGTAGGCCTCTTTGGGTCCAACTTGTTCGGGCCTCTCTGAGTTTCCTGGACTTGTGTGTCTTTTTCTTTCACCCGATTATGGAAGTTTGGGACCATTATTTCTTTTAAAAAATATATTTTATTGATTATGCTATTATAGTTGTCCCATTTTTCCCCCTTTGTTCCCCTCCACCCTGCACACCCCCTCACCCCTACATTCCCTCCTTTTAGTTCATGTCCATGGGTCATACATATAATAAGTTCCTTGGCTTCTACATTTCCTATACTATTCTTAACCTCCCCCTGTCTATTTTCTACCTACCATCTATGCTACTTATTCTCTGTACCTTTTCCCCCCCCTCCTCCTCCCACTCCCCCACTGATAACCCTCCATGTGATTTCCATTTCTGTGATTCTGTTCCTCTTCTAGTTGCTTGCTTAGTTTGTTTTTGTTTTAGGTGTGGTTGTTAATAACCATGAGTTTGTTGTCATTTTACTGTTCATTTTTTCAATCTTTTTTTTTTCTTAGAGAAGTCCCTTTAACATTTCATATAAAAAGGGCTTATTGATGATGAACTCCTTTAATCTGACCTTATCTGGGAAGCATTTAATCTGCCCTTCCATTCTAAATGAAAGCTTTGCTGGATAGAGCAATCTTGGATGTAGGTCCTTGCCTTTCATGACTTGGAATACTTCTTTTCAGCCCCTTCTTGCCTGCAAGGTTTCTTCTGAGAAATCAGTTGACAGTCTTGTGGGCACTCCTTTGAGGGTAACTGTCTCCTTTTCTCTTACTGCTTTTAAGATTCTCCCCTTATCTTTAATCTTGGGTAATGTAGTTATGATGTGCCTTGGTGTGTCCCTCCTTGGGTCCAACTTCTTTGGGACTCTCTGAGCTTCCTGGACTTCCTGGAAGTCTATTTCCTTTGACAGATTGGGGAGGTTCTCCTTATTTGTTCAAGTAAGTTTTCAATTTCTTGCTCTTCCTCTTCTTCTGGTACCTCTATGATTCAGATGTTGGAACGTTTAAAGGTGTCCTGGAGGTTCCTAAGCGTCTCCTCATTTTTTTAAATTGTTTCTTCATTCTGTTCTGGTTGAATGTTTCTTTCTTCTTTCTGGTCCAAATTGTTGATTTGAGTCCTGATTTCCTTCCCATCCCTGTTGGTTCCCTGTACATTTTCCTTTATTTCACTTAGCATAGCCTTTATTTTTTCATCTAATTTGTGACCATATTCAACCAATTCTGTGAACAGCCTGATAACCAATGTTTTGAATTGTGTATCTGATAGGTTGGCTATCTCTTCATCGCTTAGTTGTATTTTTTCTGGAGCTTCAATTTGTTCTTTCATTTGGGCCACTTTTTTTGTCTGGCTGTGCCTGTTATGCATAAGGGGTGGAGCCTTAGGTGTTCGCCAGGGTGGGGTAACCCACAGTCTCTGTATTGTGATGCTGTATGTGGGGGAGAGGTCCCAGAGGGAACAAGGGAGACTGCTCTGGTCTCTGCTGGTTTTCAGTCACTTCCCTGCTACCCATAAGCAAAGTGGGTCCTTCTGGTGCTGATTCCCCAGTGGGTTGGCTTGTATATGTTCTAGGACCCTGTGGGTCTCTCCAATAAACTCTCCTGTGAGGCTGGGAGTTTCTCCCACTGCTGCCTCAACCCCCACAGGTGTTTTCAGACAGAGGTTTGAGGCTTTATTCCCCTGCTGGAACCTGGGTTGTGTGGTCTGTCTTGCTCCCCAGTTTTTCCTCCTTGTTTATCTGCTCGCGAATGTGGGACTGCCCAGTCTGTAATCTGCTACCTCGCTGGGTCTGCCAGCCACCACCTTGCCCGCCCGGGTCCTCCTGCTGCCAAGTTGCCGCCAGTCCCCTTCACCTGGTTTCCTGTCTCCACCCCTCCTACCAGTCTGTGTGAATGTTTCTTCTTTAACTCCTTGTTTGTCGGACTTGCATACAGTTCAATTTTCTGTCATTTCTGGTTGGTTTTTGTTTTTAAATGTGTTGTTGTCCTTCTTCTGGTTGTGCAAGGAGGCAAAGTGTGTATACCTATGCCTCCATCTTGGCCAGAGGTCTCAGAATTTCCAATTTTTATCCAAAGTTTTATAGAGGTGCTGAGTAATCAAAGGTAGGTTTGGTAGTTACTAAGCTCTTCTCTCTCGGCTCCTAATCCTCTTTCCTATTTGTTTTGAAGTATTAGGGCTGAAATGCTAGAAATCACATTGCTATTTCAGGCTAGCCTCTTGTTGTCTCAGCACCAGGGAGAGAGACAGAGACACACACAGAGACAGAGACTCAGGCTATAGAAGGGAAAAGAAACTTGTTCTGTCCTGTTGGCCTTGTGTTTGCTTTCTGTTTGCTTCCTACTCCCATGTTGTCATCTTATCAATGCTTTAAGAAAGTACTTCCAACAAAGGCAGCTGTGGTTTCATCCTGTAGCATTGTTTGAGTCCATTTTATGTTTTTCCAACACTTTCAGAATCGGCTTTATTAAGAGACCGATTTGGTGGCCCCTGGAGCAACATGGATTTGAACGGCACTTTCGTGTGGATTTTCCTCATGTTGTAAACAGATGGTATACATTTACAGTATCAGTAAATACAGTACAGTAGTATAAATGTATTTTATGTTTTTCTTAAAGAAAGTTTCTTTTTTTTTTTGCTTCCTTTGTTTTAAGAATACAGTATGATATACACACAACATACAAACTTCGTGTTAATCAACTGTTGATGTTCCAGTAAGGCTTTCAGTCAGCAGTAGACCATTTGTAGTTAAGTTTGGGACGAGACAAAAGTGATAGGACTTAGACTGTGTGTGTGTGGCGGGGGTGTGTGGTGTCCCTAACCCCTACGTGGTTCAAGGGTTGGTCTCAATGTCTTTCTCAGAGACCTGGGTTTCAGCTTCATTGGCCCCTCCTCCTTCAAGCTTCTAATTGATACTAATTTCATCTCTTTACTTTGTTTTCCCAAATCCAGGGGGAATAGTTGCTGCCTGCAGTTGCTACCCTTGTGATACCATAGTGTAAAAATTGCTTTTACAATTTTTTTAACATTATATATCCTTTCTCTAAAAATACCAGACTGATAGAAGTGAATACTTCTTTGTGACTGTTGTATGTGTGCTGAAAAATAAAACACTTGCTCTCTTTTTGGAGTGTGATATTCTGGACAATAATATCTTCCAGATAGTTTCTTTTTTTCATCCTCACCTAAGGAAATAGTTACTGATTTTAGAGAGAGGGGAAGGAAGGGAGAGAGAAAAAGGGAGAGAAACATGATTTCTTATGTCAGAGAAAACATGGATGTCAGAGAAAACATTGATCTGTTGCCTCTCCTCTCCTATGCGTCCAGACCAGGGACCAAACCCACAACCTAGCTATGTGCCCTGCCTGGATATCAAATCCGTGAGCTTTTGGTTTACAGGACAATACTCCAACCAAGCCTCACCAGCCAGGCCTATGTTCCAGACATTTTCTAAAGACATTACATGCATTAAATCATTTAAGTAAAGAAAAGTAAAAAAAAAGGAAAGAAAATCTTGTGGTAGGTAATATAATTCCCATTTTTACAGGCCAAAAAAAAAACCAAACAAAACAAAAACCCCAAACAAACTGAAGCATAGTGAAAAAATGTAATTCACCCACGATCACACAGACATTAAATGTTAGAGCTGGGATTTCAAGCCATTATATGTTACACCCGGGACTCCAAACCTGTCAGAATATTGCTCTTAGCTGCCAGAGGTGATATGTGTGTATTGGATCCAAGATCATGTCCATCAGAGTTTAGTGCAGGAAACAGCAGTCCATTTAGATATTTCAAGCAGCAAAGGATCCGCTATAGCGGATTATGTTTTTACAGCCCTTTGGATAAGAACACTATGGGGCCAGAGCCTGTCACCAAACTTTTGAATTAGAAGTCACTGCCTGACACAGCGCTCCAGATTCCAGGAAGCGATGGCCACCGTTCGTAGTTCTGGGAACCGTTGCTGTCACCACATCGCTGTAGTTGACACAGCGACTCTGCAGCAGGTGCTTTGCAGTGGGACACGAATTATTTCCGTGCCCCACTCCTTCCAGGTTTTGTTGCCTTTGGACCACAACTTTCATCACATCCCCCCATGCTCCAGAATAATGATCCCGAAGATGCTCATATCCGGTGAAAAGACAAACTGAAGCCCTGGCCCAATGGCTCTGTTAGTGGGAGTATCCAGTAACACCAGGAGTTGATGTTTAAATGATGACTAATTCTCCATTGCAGATGGCACTGTCTTGCTCCAAAATTATAAACTTTCTGGGCTGTGACTCTCTCCTGGAGCTTGAAGAAAAGCCATTCTTCTCAAGAAACCTCTAGCACCATGGGATCTGCCATGACACACAGGCCATGTAGCAGCAGGGCTTATAATGCAGCCTGAACTTACCCAGAAGCCCCATGCAAAAGTGACAGCCTTCCATAGTCGCTAATAAACGGGTTCGTATCACCTGCCATAACTCTTCACACTTCCGCAGGGCCAGATGGGTCGGTTAAATGGGGCTATAAAGGGAGCTCGAGTCCCTTTACACATCTGAGAGCAGCACCGATCCCTTGTGGCTCCATGCAGGATGACGCACTGCTTCCCATTTGTTATCTTGGCCAGAGTCAGCCAGCTCACGGGCTTCCGCCTGGCCCTTCCTCCCTTCTGGCTCTTGCTCCACAAGCCAGTCAGCCACCGTGAGAGCACTGCCAGTCACCAAGTGTGTCCATACCAATGACTCTCAGCTACCAAGAACCGTGAACCAAGACACGACCACAGCCTCTGCACTCTGACAGGGGAGCCAGGAAAATGGTTCTGGGCCCTGTATTTCAGTTATATCAGTCCCTGTATCCAACTACCCCTAGGGGTATGATCTTCTCTCCCCAGAGAAGGGGATTCTCTGCCATTCTTTCCACATGGCCTGGGGAAAGGCTCATGGGCTTTAGGAAGGAGGGGTGGGGGGTGGGTCACATAAACTATTCAGGCATTTCAGGGGACCTGACTTTTCTTAAATGCACAGGTCCCAGGGCTGAGAGCAGGCTTGGCCTCTCAACAGTGCAGGTTTTCCCTTCTTAACAGCCTCCTGTGTCCAGAGCGCACGGCGGTCTCCTCTGGGTCTCCTGTTGTGTAGTGAATGCATTCTGACACGACTACTTTTCTGAGGCTTTCCTCCACACTCACCCATGGATTTCCAGCTTTTCCATCTATCATTTTTTCCAGCTCCAAGGAGCTATAGCAGCAACCTATTAGGAATAAGCGGAGGTGTCATTGCTAGCACAGGACACCGGAAATCATGGGGTAGCCTCATCCAGTACCCAGCATGCTGCTGCAGTCCCTGCTGATGCACATTCACCAGGTCCAGAGGGGTTTTTGACGAATAATCCATTTCCTGCCAAAGCAGGGCTCACACTTCCCAGTTTGGACCGCACTGAGACTGAATGAGGGAAGTTAGGGCCAAATTTGAAAAAAGCCAGAATCATCTTTCAAGGTTCACACCTCACATGAGGCCTGTAAATGGCCTGCAGGCACAGCACAGAGAGGGCGCTCAGCCTGTAGCAACGGGAGGGGGACCCCTCTGCTGGCTTTGCAGGTTCGGGGTGCTCTGGGAGTCACCTTCTCAGGCACAGCCGTCTGCACCTTCTCATCCCACATCTCTGGACATACTTTACAAGCAGCGCCGATTGCCCCAGAATCTCAATCTTGCGTCACTGAGGGCAGCCCCGCACCACCCTGCCCATTGATAATTAGGTTCTTATTGACATCAGCGGTTCAAGTGGCTCTGCTTTGTGCCTCTGGACTGAATTTACCCCCCTCTCAAAAATAAACTGTCAGATCGCTCTCTTGCCCGCTCCCCAGTTCCCTGAGACAAGCTCATCTGATAAGGTTACTGCGTGACAGAAATCAAATGAGACTGCAGAATACCTAGAAGCAAAGGAACTTCTTGTGGAACCGGGTACAGCTGAGAATGAATCTTCCTGCCAGCATCCAGCTGGGGGGAGAATGGGGACAGGAAAAAGGGAGAGGGGAAGAGACAAGGAGAGTGAGGAGGGGAGGGGGCAGGAGAGGGAGAGAGAGAGACTGAAACAGAGAACGTGTTCCCTGCTAATATAAGGTTAAACTAGTTTTTCTTTGAAGAAATATCTTCATGGTAATTTGTTTAAAAAGCAATTCTTAATGAGCAAATCATAGTGTACTGGCTGACCAGATAACAATACATTTGAATGACTGATGCTTGTTGCTTTCCTGTAACGATGAGCTAGCGTCGCCAGGTCTGGGAATGAATCTGGCTCTGCTGGAACACACTTGAATACTGTCGGGATGCTAGGCTCTGCCTTCAGAAGGCCTCGCTGTCATCTTGCAGAAGCACTGGCGGGATCTGGCTTCTTTGAAAAAGAGGCTGAACTAGTTGGCAAGAGCGCCTATGCCGCTGAGTCACAGCAGTATCCCTAGCACACGTCCCAGCGTGACGGGGTCTGTTCTACCTGCTGAGCTCACTCCCTTTCTGTAGGGTTTGCTGGTTTGGCCAGACAGTGGATTCTCTAAGGCACATCTGGCTATGTCGTTAAGTTATTCCTGAGTGTCTTGGCTATTGCCAAAGTGGTCTGCTGGTTTAAAAAAATCAGAGTGCCATCTTGGAAAATATTACTCTCGCAGACTGCTGTGTACAATCCAACTCAGTTATCCAGACAAAATGACTTTTTGGCATCTCTTAAATCTTTTCAGAGAAAATGCAGTGAAGAGTTTCTGTCTTTATTTACATTTAAGGTTAGCCACATGTATTTTCTTCCTTATTTGCAATATACTGATTAGAGGTGTCCACATGCTCTTAAGTCTAGAGGTTTTTCCAACATATTTCCATTTTCGGGGAAATAGGAAACATCCTCCAAGAACCTCTTCATTCCAATTCTTAATAGAAAAAGGGATGTAGGTGTGGACCCTAGACATTCCTTTCATTTTCCTCTTATTTTATCCTTTTGCTGATCTTTGATTTT
>JAPYXV010002838.1:0-12786 GCA_028533065.1 Trachops cirrhosus
AGTGGATGACCCAGGTCCCCCACCCTGAGAGCCCTGCAGCAGCTCCCAGATCTCTGGGGCTGGGGCTGCAACCTCCCTGCTCCCCAAGCTGATCCCTGGGCTGTTATTATCCTGCAGTAGTCTCCTTACTGTCTGGTCTTTCCATGTCCGCTACAATTTTGATTTCCTATTTTCATGTATGCTGCAATGTCCTCTGTAGTATGGCTAGGTTTTCCTGCCATTTGAAGAGGGAGGTGGCGTGTGCTCCCTCCTACCACACCGCCATCTTCCCCCTATCTCTCTATCAGATTAAATTTTTTTAAAAACGAATTAAACAAGGTAAAGTGCTCATCAGGTGCTTGGCCCAGAGTGAGCACTTAGTGAATAAGAGCTTCCATTATTGAATGATCCAGTTCATGTTCCCTGCTGCTTATGACAAAGATGATGTTGGAGAATAATGAATTAGTAGGGTCAGGAAGGAATACCATGGATTTTGAGTCTCTTGCCTACTTCCAAGGGGCTTTACTAGCAGGTATGACTACTGAAAGCACATGGGGGCTCTTGTTACTTAATTTTTAAGATCATTAGGATGTTTAGATTAAAGAGGGATTACTTAGGTTTGGATCTTCAACCAGAGCTCAAGCACAGTAGGATGATCACCCTACAGGTCAATGACACATGGCTACACGTTAGGACTCCACCAGGCTCATTCCCAGAATGGGTTTTAACATATTGCCAGGTGAACACATATGCTTTGGGCTGGATGCCCAGAATATCTGTCCTTCTCTCTTACCAAACAGAGAGCTGTTCTAAATAGCTCAGAATCTCATTTGCTATGCTGACCTTGAGTTCTACATTCAGAGTAATGTCTCCACGGGGGAGAGAAGAATTATTATGGTGTTTGTCTTTCACTGCCTGGCTTATTTCCCTTAGCATAATGCTCTCCAGATGTATCCATGCTGTTGCGAAGGGTAGGAGCTCCTTCTTTCTTTCTGCTGCATAGAATTCCATTGTGTAAATGTACCATAGTTTTTTGATCCATTCATTTACTGATGGGCACTTAGGTTGCTTCCAGAAGGGTTTGCAGGAATATGTACAAAGGACACATGAACAAAGCCAAAGGGTGGGAAGTGTGGATGGCTGGTGTGGAGGGGAGTGGTGGTAGGAAAATAGAGACAACTGTACTTGAACAACAAAAAAATTGATAAAATAAAATAAAATGAAAATAATTGTTATGGAATCACCTAGAGCCAGGGGCGTCCAAACTTCTGGTGTCTCTGGGCCACACTGGAGGAACAAGACTTGTCTTGCGCCACACATTAAATACACAAACACTAATGAAAACTGATGAGCAAAAAAAAAAAAAAGTTTTCAGTAAATTCACAATTTTGTGTTGTGCGGAATTCATAGCCATTTTGGGTTCCATGCGGCCCACAGGCTGTGGGTTGGACACCCCTCTAGACCAAGTTCCTTACTTTACAAAGAAGGAACCAAGGCCTAGAAAGTTGATGAGGCATGCTTGAGATTGCTCTGCTGGTTTTGGCAAAGGGCTAGAACAAGTTTTCTAACTCTCATGTCATTGTCCCTTTCCACCAGGCCACATTGTAATTGGTAGAACCAAGAAGCTCAGAGGGGCAAGTGTGAAGGGAACAATAGGAACAGGGGCAAATGTTCCCCTCACAGGTTTGATCCAGTAAGAACTAAAGGGCCTTTCTGCTGAGACATCCTTTGGAAGGACCCCATGTTACAGTGATACAATAAAAATAAGATGGCAACATTTGCTGACAGTTGGAAAGTAGTTCTCCGTAGGTTCAGGTGGTGAATTTAATGCTCCTTCAGCTTAGTTGTGTTTTACTCCACTGACCAAAATAAAGTGTTCATATTTCATTACACAGTTTGTTTCCCTGATTTTTTATATCTTCTGTCTTATTTCTTTATCAAGAAGCTTATTAACCACTTTCTCTGATTCTAAGTTTCTGCCATGTTGCTTCATCAATCTTCCTAGTTTCTGCTTTGCTTGACCATCTTGGACTTGAGATATTGTGTGGCTTCAGTGGGAAGTTTATGGCTGAACTTGACCTTGAATAATTCAGGGAGTAAAGGACTGCTGTAGAAGGAAAATTCACTTAACTTTTGTTATTGGTTAAAAAAACTAATTCCAAAACAACTTGAACATAAACTAGAAAAACTATAGTTGTTATTGGTTAAAAAAACTATTTCTAAAACAACTTGAAGATAGACTTGAAAAGCTATAGACCCTTGGAGCTGAACATTTCTGTAGAACTTATCCCACCCATTGAGGGAATCAGTCTTCCTCTCTGACACCTGAAAGTTGGGACAATCAATTTTCATCAAATTCTTTCACCTGGAAAGAAGGCAATGCAATTAACATAGAAAAATAAGCAACTGGGCATCTGGAAGCACTGTTTTTCTTTTCCAGCATATGGCTGTTACTTTGAGGGAGGGTCTCAAGGCTGAAGGGATAAGTGAGAATCTGATACCAACCAAATTCTAGAATGTTCAGAAAAAGCACTCTATTTTGACTGATACATGCACTTGAAAGAGAGCAAAGTAGATTTCTGGATTCACTATGAAGCTCTCATTATTTACTTGGCAAGGTGTTAAGACATTTTAGAATTGTGCATATGTAGCTAGTGCAAGAATATAATGAATATCATATGTGGCACTCTTGTAAGTATCTTTACTTTGAATATATATATATATCTTTTTACTCCGAAGTATCAGAATCAGCATCTCTGAATTTGAATTAAAAAACATTGAGCCCTGGCTGGTGTGGCTTAGTGGATTGAGCACTGGCCTGCCAACTGAAAGGTTGCTAGTTCGATTCCCAGTCAGGGCACATGCCTGGGTCCCCAGTTTGGGACATGAGAGAGGCAACTGATAAATATTTCTCTCCTGCTCTTTCCCTCTCTTTCTCCCTTCCCCCTCTAAAAATAAGTAAATAACATCTTTTAAATAACTGGTATTAAAAAATCAGATAAGCATATCCAAAATCCAGAATATGGATTTGACTCTTAAGGTAAACATTAAGACACCTGTAGCTGTTAGATTCTCTCTTGGTAATCTATTATTAATCCATAAATCTAGCTTATTAAAACAATGAGCCCTCTAATATCTATGCAATTTTCAAATGAGATTATCATGAAATTGCTATAAAATGTTAAAAGTCTATTCTCTGTTGATAATAATGATGCAAATATTGATGTAAGCCCACTAAGTTACACCAAGCACACACTTATCAAAATGGATAGATGGTGATATTGAAATATTTCTTCATACCATACATAAACAAGATTATGTGCCTTTGATTTTTCTTAGTCTTTTCTAGTTAGAAGCTTATAAAACATCTTTCATGTTTATAAGTATAATGTTTACAGTCTTCACATTTTTTATGTTGAAGTTTCTATATAATTTATTTTCATGATCATTCACTTACTGACCTATACATTTGTTCCTAAACACACATACATATGAAAGGCACCATGTAGCTGCTTTAGGAAATAAAAATAGAGCAAAATGGTTCTTAATGCTCATAGGAAGCCATCCTTTCAAAGACTGATCCAATTTTCTTCTTAAATATGAAATTGATTGTGGCTTCTGTTGTCATTTGGTAGAGGAGAAGTAATCAAAAGTGCTGCCATAATAGATCAGAGAATGAGAGAATTTATGTGGGTATGCTTTACAAAGCCCAAAGTAACTTACAACTTTAAAGCAATTATTATGATTGCTATTATTTTTCAGAACCCCTACATAAAACATATAAATCACTATGAGGGGAGCACTTGCTGACTTTGGAGAACTTGTAGACCTGAGATTTCTCACTTCCTTGCTCAGGCATGGTTTTCTGAAGTTATGATTACTGCAGTTTCCATCCAGGCCTTCGCTCTGGGGATCTTGTTCTAACAGAACCCAAATGTGCTATGAGGCCACCTTGCTCTCTGCAGAGCAAGGTCTTTGGGAAAGTGTAGTCACCAACTACCCAGCCACCTCTTTTCTTTCTTTTGCTCCTCTGTTTCAAATTCTTCCAAAAAGTAAACACATACTCAGCATATTTATGAAACTTGATGCATTTGGGGAAATGCCAGGAAGAGTTTTTAAAAGATTACAAGGGAATGGAATTAGGTCTAGAGTTGCCATATTAAGAAGTTTGATCTAGCTATATTTGTTTTCCTTTCCTCAGGCAGTCAGAGTCACTGATTGTGCTGGTGTTTTAATATGTTTCCACAAATTCTTGAATACTACAGCCACCAAGGGAGACTCTACTCCCTCCCCTTGAATGTGAGCTGGACTATAGTGAGTCACATCTAATGAATACATTGCAGAGGAAGTGACACTGAATGACTGCTGATGCTAGGTCAAAAAAAGTAATACAACTTCTGCAAGGCTCTTGCTCTCTTGGGACAAATGCCTTGGAATCTTGGAGTTATCGTGCAAGAAGTCTGGCTACCCAGAGGCCACCATGGTAGAGAGGCCACATGGAGTGATCCCATAGAGACAGAGAAAGATGCATGGAGAGCAACAGCTGTCCCAGACTGAAGCTGTTTGACTTTACTCAGCATCAAGCTCCAGATGTGTGAGTGGGTGAGCCTTGGATGGTTCTAGCCCCCATACTTCAAGTTGTCCTTACTAATGCCAAGGGAAGCTGGCCTTTGAGTCACCTCAGCTGACATGGAGTGGAGCAGTGATAAGCTATCCCTGCTGAGCTCTGCTCAGATTGCAGATATGTGAGCAAAATAAATGTTGCTGCTTTAGGTTGTTTTTTGGTGGTTTATTATGCAGCCGAAGAACTAGGATACCTACTTAATTTTGTCATACAGTCAGTTTTATTTCCCTTGAATTGACCAATAGAACTGTAGTTTAGCCAGGTATAAACAGAGCCAGACTTGCTATTTTTGGAGATGAAGTTTCCAGAGTGGGTCTTTATATCTGGGACATGTAAGCCATAATCATTTTAATCTACTTGCATTTAGTAGCAGAGAAATGGGTTGATTTTCCACCTATTTTATTATGTATGTATGATAAAAGCAGTATCTGTGTGTTTGAATTCAGATCTTTTCTCAATTCTATATCAGTTTTTGTTGTTGCAAGCTTTATTTCCCTCAAGGAAATGTTTTTTCATCAACTTCCAGAATCCAATACTGTCTACTGTTAATTTTCAACTCACACAGCATTTAATAGTGATTGATCTACAGAAAAAGTCATCTCTATATAATTTTCTCTTTCTGCGATAGAAAGCTGCTGGATCAGTATAAATTTTTACTTATTTATTTTACTTTTTCTTATTCTTCTATTACAGGTGTCTCAATTTTGCCCTGTTGCTCTCCCCTCCCCTGCCCAGCCCCACTCCCACAGTTGGCTCAGTATAAATTTTAATATTATTTTTCCTTGCATACCCATTTACTATTTTAAGAGGGGGGGTGTCCATGTTTTTGAGTTCTTGGAAATGGCCTAAAATTGTTAGTTCACAGACAAATGGATGTTTACAAATGAAAAGAAGAGAATGTAATCTAGTAAAGAGATAATATGAAGAAAAGGAGTAAAAGAAATACCTCAGTTCTTATAAAATCAAACTATTGGTAAATCAACCATCTAGATTACATGAGACAGGCAAAAATAGGAAAGAAAATAACAGTTGCTTACAAATACCTGGATAATTGTTAAAAAGCTATCATAATTTATTCATAGACTGGTTCCCCAGCTTTTACTCAGAGACTATTTCTACATAGAGCAATAATTTCTAGCTTCTGGATTTGCAAATATTTTGCACAATAGTGTAATATTTTTGGTCATCTGATTTCCCAATGCATGGTAGATTAGAATTAACAAAGTAAGCAAGAGGGAGGTGCTTACAGGGAAAGGATGCCGGAGATAGGCATAGTGACAGCAGTGGGAAAGAATATTTGAGAACATAAGACCAAAAACTTAAAAATGACATACAGGAAATTAGAACATGTAGTCTGGTGCCCTTGGCATGGGGGCATATATCTCTACATGCCTCAGTGGTCTAGGAGAATGCCATTGATATTCCATAATTGACAAGTAATGGTTAAAATTTTTAGGATACTTTTTATAAAAGCAGGAAAAATTGTTTCTGCTATATTTTAGAGAGACTATCAAAAATGATCTAAAGAAATATGTTTCAGCACTTAAGGGGATAAAGTTCAGTTACCTCAAAAAATCACTTATATGGAAATTTTTTTCATGTATTGGTTAAATGGGGACTTCCCACATTATGAATATTTATCTGAAATGACTGTGGAAGTCTTGTTGATTAGTGTGACATATCAACAGTTAGATTTTTGTCTTTAATGAGACTGTAGGGTTATCAATTTGTTCCTTGTGCCCAGCTCACCTCCTTTCTTTTGGATGCAAGATTGCTTTCTTCTGGGAGATTCTCCTTTAACCCTAGGGTCAAATGGGAATTGACATCTTCTTATAGACCTCACTTCCTTGGTCATAGTCATTGTCAAGAGGTGACAGTTGTCTAAATTGACTGGATTCCTGGCAACAATGATGGGACTCAGGCATGAGCTTGTGACCTAAGACAGACCTGCATCCTCTGAGATAATTTTAATTAGAACAAAAGAAAGAGTTCACTTTCCTATAAGGTGGTGAAACTGAGTGAATGCGAGGCCTGAAGCTGCCAGGGCCTTGGTCTCAACCTCTGGGCAAAAGCTGCTCTGAGAGAATGTCACAGATGCACAGAGGGAAGCACAGAGGATAGATGGAGAGAAAGCACACTGGTTTTGAGGACCTTCTTTCCAATCTATGAGATCCTTGAAGCTGTCTTGATTTTACCTCCACAACTCTTTTTTATTTAGCAAATTTCCTGATTCTAGGAGCTACCCACAGTGTCCTTTCAACAAATCTTTTGCATAAGTGATTCCAATTGGCTTTTTGTCATCTGAAGCTAACACTCCTGCCAGGTGCAGAGAACTCTGGGAACTGTGTAAGGTCCTCTGAGATGGCTACTGCAATACTCAGGATCTGACATAGATTCTAAGAGAGGAAAAATGAGAAGCGGCCCTTGTTTGTGCAGTTAATGAGGATTTAGTATCTCTGAAGCCGTGTGATTGAAAGAAAATGCTGTGGCCTAAGGGAAGGAGGAAAAAACCCTGAAGGCCTGAGTAGGAATCCTTGGAGAAATCTGACTTGTCATTTCCCTTTTCTGAGCAATTCAAGACAAGTGCTCAGCCCTACTTCCCTGACCCTACTCCCCCAGGCCTTAAGAGTGCACTGACCTGACCTTGGGTCATCTCAACTCAGCAAGGAAATGATGAAGAGCAGCTGTCTATGGACCCTTTCACTTCTAACTTTCTGAATCTTTGAGGCTTTTTAAATCTCTCCTGTGGTCCACCACTAGCTTTTCCTCATGACCTGGAGAGAGGAAGATGGTACTCATTGCTAAAGGCCAGCTTCTGTGGTGACAAGTTCACAAACAATGTAGAGAATAATAATTATAGCTAACAGCGCCATGCCGTTTTAAGTGATTGACATATATTATTTCATTCAATTCTCATAACTCTATGAGGTAGATATTAATATTATTCCCATTTTAAAGATGGGCTAATTGAAGCTTAGAGAGGTTAAGGAGACTGTAGTAAGTGACACTTTGTATAAAAGAGAGCCAGGGTTTTAACTCAGGCAGTCTGACTCCAGAACATTCTCTCCTAATTACTATGCTACACTGCCGTCTGGACACAGGGCACTGGCTGGCACACTCAAGTAAAGTGCTCTACCTGCTCAGTCTTCTGGTGTTATTAATGTTGGCCTCATAAGTGGATGAGCAAGATTTTGAGAGATGGGGTTTACCTCCTCAAACATTATGAGAAGTTCCCATGATGTTTTGGTTATTTAAGTCAGGCCTGTGTACATATTCTCATGTCCCTTACACACTGCTAGTGCCCTTAACCTCAAGTTTGGCCAACTCTTGGTAGAAACCATGGGCCACAATCACTCTATGGACAAGATGTTCTTCAATAAATAAAAACAGCAACAGTAATAGATGCTAACATTTATATAACATTCTCTAGGTGAAGCATTTTACTAATTGATTGGTGCCTCACAGCAAATTTATGAGATAGGTACTATTATTGTCTCCATTTTGCAGATGAAGAAACTAAGGCACAAAGAAGTTAAATGTCTTGCCCAAGTTTATATAGATAGTAATTGGTGAAGCTGAAATTCAAAATTAGGGCTTCTGGATTCATAGTCTACTGTTTCAACTTCCAGGTCATACTGCCTCCATGTGTATCTCTGTATCTACCTATCAAATATCTATCTCTCTAACATACTCACATACTGCAGGATTTGGTTTGCTAATTTTCTTTTTGTAGTTAGGAGATAGATACCTGCCTTTGTAGCAGTGATTCATTATACTCTTCCTGTACTTTCCTTTTTAGTTACTGGTATTAAGATTACTTCAACTCCGAAAAATGAGCTGGGTAGTTTTTCAAGCTTGCTAATTGTATTGTCCAATTATTCTATATTTCTACAAGTATTTTGTAGTCTTAATTTATTTGTTTTTAATAGGCTTGTTAAAATTCTCCATTAGGATTGTGTTTTACATATATCAAAATAATATCAATATAAACAGGAATATCGAGCAAACTCTAAAATTAAGAATAGACCTGAACAGCATGGCTCAGGGGGTTGGGTGTTGTCCCACAAAGCAAAAAGTTGCTGGTTTGATTCCCAGTCAGGGCACATGCCTGGATTGTGGGCCAGATCCCCATTTAGGGTTGTGAGAAAGGCAACTGATCAGTGTTTCCCTCACAAATTGATCTTTCTCTCCCTCTCTTTCTCCGTTCCTTCCCCCCATCTAAAAATAAATAAAATTTTATGAGGAAGATGGCGTCGGGGTAGGAGGGAGCAGATTCCACTTCCCGTCTACACACAGGAGAAAATCCTAGCTGATCTATGGAATAAAAGAGCAAACAACCAACAATACCTCAACATATGAAAATAAGAGATCAAAAATTGTAGCAGAACCGAAAAACAAGATGATAAGGAGAGTGCTTCAGGACAATAAGGTCCCAGGGACCAAGGTAGAGTCCAGGGGGGCTGCAGCCCCAGGCCCAGTGCCCACTGCCAGGTTTGCCACAGAGTCCTTGGGAGAGAGCCGGGGCAACTGCTCCCTCCCCAGCCAAACAAGGTCTGAGCAGCACTGGGAGAAACCAGGCTGCTAGCAAACACACATGGTCTGTGAGGACCCCCGGAGTCTGTGGACACCAGCAGAGTTGAGAGTCACGCGATGGGCCCTGACCCGAAGTCACTGGTCTGGCTATAGAATTGGGCTGTGGGAGAGGCCAGGCCACTGTATGAAGCAGCACGCTTGAGTAGGAGGAATTTCTCAAAAAGAAAAAGTGAAAAGACAGACATTATTTGGGGAATTCTCCTACAGCAATCGCTCTGGCCTCCCTGCCACCCAGCCAGGCAGTGATCCCCAGGTTGTGCAGAAGGTTGTGCTTGTGAAGAAGACCCTGTGCACCCCAATAGCACTGGGAAGGGTGAGGCAGCCTGGCTGAGTGCGCACGCGCTTAAGTGCACCTCTGCACCCCAGCCCACAGGGGTAACCCTGGGGAAAGGCCTGTATCCCAAACCCAAGGAGCAGGGGAGAGGGAACAGTGCTTGTGGCTGACTGAGTGCAGATCAGGAAGAAAGAAAAGCCATACCAATCGCCCCTTAGCCTGCTGCAGCCAGCAAGACCAGAAAAACCCGTTTGGCCACTTTGAAACCAAGAGGCTTTTTAATTTTATTATATTTTTTAAATAATTTTTTCAAGATTTTATTTATTTATCTTCAGAGGGAAGAGAAGGAGAGAGGGAGAAATATCAATGTGTGGTTGCTTCCTGTGCATGCCCTGCTGGGAACTGGCCTGCAGCCCAGGCATGTGCCCTGACTGGGAATCGAACTGTGATCTCTTGGTTCACAGGCCCGCGCTTAATCCACTAAGCTACACCAGCCAGGGCTTTTTTAAATAATTTTTAATTTTTTAATTTTTATTATTTTTTTCTCTTACAATTCCTTTTTCTTCTTTCCTTCTTTCCTGTTTTATTTCCTCTTCCTTTCGTCAAAAAAAAAACAAACAAAAAAAAAAAAAACCCTGGAACTGTGAAAAGACCAGAGTTGGACCCAAAGAAGGGGCATCACAACAGCTGCGACAGTAAGACAAATTTCACTCTGCTATTACAGAGAACCAGCAACTTATTGCATATTTGCATTATTATTATTATTATTTTCATTATTCTTACATCTTTTATTTTAATAGTATTTTTGTATTTCTCTTCTTTCTGTATAGTCTGCTTTGCTAGGGTGGTTATATTATATCATTTCACAGGTTTCCCGTGATATCTCTTTCATAGTGTATTGCTAATTTACTGGCCTTCACTTCACTTGTGTCCCATTAGCACACTACTCAAGGTCCTATACTCCCTATTCTTGTTATCTAGACCACATAGATTCTGTCATATGATTGTTGCTCTAATATTACTGTAAATAATAGCTGTTCCATACAATTATAAACACTTCCCAACACCCCTCCCAGATCTTAGCCCACTTCACAGTTTCCTGAAATCTATTACTGTAGTGGTTAACTCTATTCTCTCACACACTACACCTATTTACTATCCCTTGCTCTCACCTTACCTCAGAATCTGACCTCCCAAAACCTCACTGCTTTCTAGATCCAACTCACAATCCTTCCTTCCACAACAAGAGTCTTATCTTCTTTCCATCCTTTCTAAAAATTGGCTAGTTGAGTGGAAGATCATGTTTAACACTATACATAGCCAAAGGATCTCCTACCTCTTCTCTACTGGCTGTTACTGTAAATATCATAGAATACTCTCTTGCTGTCTTAAACCATTATGCCTCACCCCTACAAGTGATCACAAAAAAGAGTAGGTGGAAGTGGTGAACACCAGGGTACCCACTGGAAGAGGAAACCCAAAAACAAAGGAACCACTAACAGATAACGACAGAGGGTAAAGAAGGGAGTGGAAATCACACAAACCTCAATCCAGGACCTATCTGGAAATACAACTAAACAGTAGAGACACTACTCAGTACAAACAACTGAACAAGAGCAAGACAGAATCCTCAAAACCTTATACACACAGAAGAGCCAGCTTCAACACTCCCTACCTTCACCAGCACAACAAAATACAAGAGGTGGTGGACAGAGTGACCATCATTTAACCAACTGTTGGGAAGGACCCATCAAAGAAAGACCCAACAACAATTAAAACCCAAAGATAAATACAGAGCCAACTTAAATGAAAGCCCAAGACCAGTGAGCTTGGGAGATCAAGGAGACTGCACCACTGAATCTCACAGGTATTCTACCACAGAAGTTCACACCATAAACCCAGGGAGCCAGAACAGATCAATTTAAGAAGCTGAGGCTAACAAGAAGAGTCTCACAAACAATGGGAAAACAAAGAAACAATCCCCAAGTGAAAGGAAAGGAGGAAGCCTCAGAAGGAATGCTAAATGAAATAGAGGCAACTCAGCTATCAGATTCTCAGTTCAAAGCAATGATTATCAAGAAGCTCAATGAGCTCACAATGTGCTACCAGAAACTACAGGGAAGCTACAATGAACTCACTGCAAACTATATCAACATGAAAAAGGAAATAGAAACTATCAACAAGGGCCAAGAGGAAATGAAGAATACAATTTCTGAACTGAAGAACACAGTAGAAGGAATCAAAAGCAGGATCGATGTAGCAGAAGATCAGATCAGCGAGCTGGAGGACAAAGTAGAAAAAAGCACCCAGAAAGAGCAAGACCAGGAAAAGAGGCACAGAAAGAATGAAGAGGGATTAAGAGAAATGCAGGACATATGAAACGTGATAATATCTATATAATAGGGATACCAGAAGGAGAAGATGAAGAGCAAGGGATAGAAAACTTATTTGAAAAAGTAATGATGGAAAACTTCCCTAATTAGATGAGAGAAAAAGTCACACAAATCCAGGAAACACAGAGAGCCCCAATCAAGAAGAACCCAAACAGGCCCACCTGAAGACACATCACAATTAAAATGGAAAAATACCAAGACAAAGAGAGAATCTTAAAAGCAGCAAGGGAGAAACAGTAAGTAAAATAAAAGGGAGCCCCAATAAGGTTAGCAGCTGACTTCTCAATGAACACACTCCAAGCCAGAAGAGAATGGCAAGAAATATTCCAAGTAATGAGAATCAGAGGCCTGCAACCAAGCTTAAACTACCCAGCAAGGCTCTCAATTAAAATGGAAGGCCAAAGAAAGAGCTTCCCAAACAAAAGAAGTCTAAAAGAATACACCTCCACCAAACCAGCTCTGCAAGAGACACTGAAGGGACTGCTTTAAGGAAAGGAAGGAAAAGGGAGAGAGAGAGAGAGAGAAACACAGGTGTGAAAATAGCAATGAATAAGTACCTATCATAAATAACCTTAAACGTGAATGGATTAAATGCCCCAATCAAAAGACATAGAATAGCTGAATGGATAAAAAAGCATGACCCACACATATGCTGCCTTCAAGAGACCCACCTCAGAAGAAAAGACCTACACAGGCTGAATGTGAAGGGCTGGAAACAAATTTTCCAAGCAAAAGGACAGGGAAAAAAAGCCAGGGTAGCAATACTCACCAGACAAAATAGACTTCCAGAAAAGGTCCATAAAGAGAGACCCAGAAGGTCACTACATAATACTCAAAGGAAGAATCCAAGAAGAAGACATAAACATTGTAAATATATATGCACCCAACATAAGAGCACGCAAATACATAAAGAAATTCTTAGA
>JAPYXV010002839.1:0-12785 GCA_028533065.1 Trachops cirrhosus
GTCCCTCTTCCTTTCAGACCCAACCTCAGAGCTGGGCCAGGGAGCGCCAGCCGTCCTGACCCCCCGGGCACTGCTGGCTGGTGAGACAGTGGCCGGACCAGGGCGGCTGGAGCAAGAGGGAGACAGCCCAGGGACTCTGAGTGGTGGCCCCCCGTCTGACATGTTGTGTATCGTTTCTCCCTCACCGCGAGCCAATGAGGCCTTACAGCCTCCATTTTACCGGGGAACAGACCGAGGTTCACAGACGTTAAACAAACAGGTCCCATTTGTCCTGGTACGAAATGGGGAGGCCAGGCATTGGGCACAGACTGCAGAACAGCAGAGCCCTGCTCTGGACGACCCTGTCACCCACGGGGACACAACCGTCCCCGGGGACCTAACAGTCGCGCGCAAATACCGCCAAGAATCTCCAAGACGAGAATGAACTGAGCTGGTGAATAACGCCCGGGGCTAAGAACATTCCTAAATGAGAGCATGAAGAACAAGGAACTAGAGAACGCCGGGTTTCAAGAGAACCTGGAACGAGGAGAAGGTACGCATGGGCAGCGCTGCGGAGGCATCGGCAGACCCGCTCGGCTCCGGTTCCCCTGAGGCCTGGGGCGAGGGCCCCCAGGCAGCCTGGAGCTCGGTCCGCTTTCCCACGCAGAGCCCGGAGTGCCGCGGGGCCGCTGTCTAAAGGAGCCTTCCTTCTCCCCTTCCTGCCCTGCCTCGGCCTCACACACATCTGCTGGCAAGGTCAGAAAGGGAGGCAATAAGGAGCATGGACGGTAGGTAGAAAATAGACAGGGGGAGGGCAAGAATAGGAGGGGAAATGGAGAGGCCAAATGTAAGACACATGGACATGAACTAAAGGGGGGATGTGGGTGGGAGAGGGTGTGCAGGGTGGAGGGGAGTGAAGGGGGGATAATAGGACAACTGCAATAGCATAATCCATAAAATATATTTAAAAAAAAGAAAGAAAGGGAAGCAATACACCGCCACACGTTCTAACCCCTGAAGGGGCCAGAAATGGGCCTCTCCCAAATCCACTCTGTCCGCATGAACGAGGAGGGAACTCAGGAGTATTTCCACACTGCTTTTCCTTAAAAAGGGAAACGGAGTAAAGTCAGAGTGCACTCACTACAGGCAAGGTGGTGACTGGGTCTGTTCAGAAAAGGGTAACCTCGGAGGGTCTGGTCTCTGTGACCGTGTCGTGGGTGTGACGACCACACGGGAGGCTTGCACACGCACGTGCTAGACACCAGGAGGGTTCAAGTTTCTAAGGGCTGGTTTGTTACGGCTGCAAAAAGAAGTGTCTGCTCCAAGATAGGAAGATACATAAAATATGAAGAGAACCTGCCTTAAAATAGCCCAGGAAAATATCTTTAAATCTCTCATGTACCCATTAGAATACGGGCAGCAAGTGTAAGACAGAAAGAGGTCGTTTAGAAGGAAGAGTGGCCGGACCCCAGGAGCACCACTATTATAATAAGCTAATAATTCAGTGTCCTTTCAGAAATGTAATTAAGAAAAGTGATAAAAAAATTGGGACGGCACGTATAATGCAAAATTGTGGGGTGCAAAATTGAATGTCATGATTGGAAACTCTTAGGGAGGCAGGCACTTAGGAGGAACCAACTGTGAATGTCTTTTTGTGGTCTGAATTTCCACTTCTTTCTTGTAAGAGAAATACTTAAAATGGCACAAACATCTATTATGATCTGAACCCTTGGGGGGGAAATTCAAATATATTAAGCACATGATAAAACTGAATGATTGTGGAAAGGCTTTGTGCTAGCTGGATTTTCGGACTGATATTTAGGAACGTCTTTTTTTGTATAGAAAGTTGATGACGTGCTCGGAGATATGTTTCCCCAAGAAGCGAAGGGTCTGTGTTGATAAAGGCGCTTCTCGGTGCTATCGCCCTTGAAGACAGCCAACAGTGTCTGCCCGGCTGGGTGGCTCCATGGGCTGGAGTGCCGTGCCTCACACCGAAATGTTGTGGGTTCGACTCCCAGTTGGTGATGGAAGGGAGGCATCTAATCAGTGTTTCTCTCCCACATTGATATTTCTCTCTCTCCCTCTCCATCTCCCTCTCTCTCACATCAATAAAAAGTATCCTCAGTATTAAAAAAATAAACAAGCAAAAATATTGGCGAGGCAGCTAATCAAGGATGACAGAGGCTATGAGGAGTCCTCGAGGAGATGAGAATTAAAATCATGGGGAGTAAAAACCAATAATGAAAAACCAAACACTATCTATCTCTTGGAGGCAGAGGAGGCCCAGAACCTCCGTGTGCTCCTGGACCCTGGGTGGGGCGGGGCGTGGGCACACCCAGGCCACGGGCGCGTGAGCACAGAGCGTGTCGGCAAGGCTCTGCACGCCCCTGCAAGGTGTCACCAGGAGGCTTCAATTACTTCTTTTCCTCCGGTTCTGATAAAATAATACATCTCCTGATCACGCTAAAAAATCCATTTAGCTCGAACTAGCTCCGTCCGAGCAGCTTTGATTACTGTTGAAAATTGGTTTGGTTATCTCCGTGTCGTGCGTGTCCGCCATGTGCCCGCACCCCTTCACCGCAAACACCCACTCCGCGCGCGTGCGCTCTCTCTCTCTCGGCTGTGTTTCTGGATTGTATGTCTATTAATTGCGGTTGCGGCGACAAACCCACACAAGAGGAAAGGAATAAAAGCCCCGCCCACACAGTCTCAGGAGGGCGCAGGTCACAACCGCACACCAATGAACTGATGGCCCCCCGTCATCTCCGATGTCCTGCGTCAAAGTCCTGCAGAGACTGGGCGGTAATGGTGACACCGTCACACTAAATGAGAGTAACAGGTGGCACGGTGCTTGCCTTCTCTATCTGCATACGGCGGGAAGAGTGAGCGTTTTCGTGGGGGCTCCTATCACGGAACTCGGTGGACTCCGTCTGCCTGTGGTTGGAACAGAAATCCCTGACTCACGGTTTATTCACAGACCCTCAACACTGCAGGCCGACGAAGGGGCTGCAGGCTCCCCCCGAGGCTGGCCTGGGACTAACAAGCAACACTCTAAGTAAAAAAAAAAAAAAAAAACAAGCCAGTATTAACTTACTGACATCCTCTCTTTAAGGTTTTAAAGGGCAGATATTCAAGTTATTTATTGACAGTCCTCTTCATGAAGAATGATTTGGCAGCAAGAAGCAAACTTTTCTTCAGAGTCGCCCCCCTACTCAAAAGATTTTAAGACCTTAAGAGTCTGTGAGGAGTCTGAGAATGTAATTTTACCAGGAGGTGTTTATACATGTCAGTATCTGAAATTTACTAACAAATGGCACAGCTCTAAGTTGCATATTTTAGCTAATGAGACCCAGCCAAGGGAGATGAGAGATCCGACTTCAAAGGCCCTGAGTTCGCTTCAATAAATCAGAAGTCAGCTGAGCTAAATGACGGAGTCGTGAGAGCGGCTGCCCAAGAACACGGCTCACAGCCGTTTCTGGACATCATTTCTCTGCCAGGGGGTTGCCGCTGGTTCGGTGGTAATAGCTGTTTTCACGCCAAAGCTGTGCTAGAGATATGATCTGAACTATCCAAATTACCCTCTAGCTGCGTCCTTAGTTTTTATATTCAACGCTCATTGAAGCATTTTAATGTAGAGTTATTGTATATTTTACCATTAAAATGTTAGCATCCTTGTCAACGCGAGCCGTAGAACAAGATAATGGAAATGAACAGTACCACTGAGAAACCGCATGCTCCCCGGAATGGCACCAAGACTTCAAAAGCGAAAAATTGCCCATTAAAATGCAACTGAAACCCTAAAAGGCATTTCTGTATATTAACTGCAAGGTGGTCTTCCATATTTCGTGATTTTTATATTGCAGTTAAACTCTCGGTAAGAATTTTAGCAGATGCTGCTGCAACCTAAGAATTTCCCTTCGGTGAAAATTCCCCTGACTCGCCGGCTTCGGTTTTCTACACAGATGTCGCTTTCCTCGTTCTCACGGCCCTCACTTCCCGCATCGGAGAACAGAGCTGCGTTTCGCACTGGGCACACCTGACACCTCTCCCCGCACCAGGAGGGGAGCCCCACGGGCTACCCGCTGGTCGGCCGCCCTGTCTGCGGAACCCCCGACTCCCAGGACAGCGCCCGGCGTGCAGGAGGCCCCGGGCCGCACACTGACCAGCGGGAAAGGCACGTCTGTCCCGTCATCCAACTGACGGAGAACGTTTCCGCTTTCCATCTTTCAGATGCCAGCGCTTTCACCAAAGCCACGTGGAACATCGTGGTTATTCAATCCACGTGCAACGGAATCTGAAACCACGTGGAGTACAAATTCTTATTCCGGAGGCGAGCTCGCCTGCTCACACAGTTCGCGCCCCAGGAAAGGCCAGAATCAGAGCGTTTTCTCCCATCTCCGTCTCTGCGCCCCACTCCTCTCTGTCCCCCAGTGACCTGGCGGCGGAGCCACCTGAGACCACGTGCGCTTTGCCTCATCGCGTCGTATCCAACTCGTACTTTGTCAGTGCATGCTTCGCTTCTGAGTGAAAATGACTAGAAAGGAACGTTTGATAGTTTCTACCTGAAGGTGTCTAAGAGGACCAGCTCTTTAAGGGAAACACCAGAGAAGCAGAAGGGGGTCGCGCTGGGCCACGAGAGGCGGGACACGTGGACACACAGACGGGAGAGTGGCGGAGTGGCGGTGGAGCGTCTGGAGCCTCGAGGTGCGTGGACGAGTTCTGAGCTGACTGCTAGCGGGCACTTGATATGAGATTTTTTTAAAAAAAGATGAATAAAAATAGATGCTGATTAGCACCCAAGGCCCAGCTGACATCACACACTGAGAATTTGGAGCAAATCCAATTGGCAGAGTCAGTTACTTAAATTTCCCTGATGATATTCAGAAGATGAAAGGTTAGGGTATCCCAGCACTAGGGGGTGGAACGGAGTGAAAGTCAGCTTTAATACAAGAGAGACGGAACTATTATACATTCTGCTCCCCAGGTCTAGTGCCAAGTCAAAGTCCCTCATTCAGAGGACTTCCCACTTATAACTGTCCTCAGTGTATCTTAATCCTGATTTCAGTTCACATTTTAGCTAGAATTGGTCTAAAATACATTCTGGCTGGATGCAAATCTGACTCAAGCGAATGGTGGAATCAGGACATAACCTGTGATTTTTGCACCAGGAAAAGCCTCGGTGTGGAATCTTCCATTTTCGCAGCCGCACTGGGGAGCCGATGGTTCGCAGAGTCGGCAGTCGGCCATTCGTAGCCGGAGCGCGGGGCAGGGCTCTGCGAGCGCCCTCCACACGTGTGTGTGGGCCCTTCCGTCTCCGCTCCACAATCCAGACAAGAAACTGTGACTCAACCACACTCCCTCGGCAAGTTCCTTGAATAAATGTTCAGTGTGTTTCCGCAGCCCACTGAGCGGTCCACACGCTGGGTGACTGCGTTTCAGGACCGGGTCTGGCGTGGAAAGATAACAGCCAAACAGAGCTCTTCCTCGTGAAATCCAAGCCGACAGAGAGGCAGCTGCGAGGTCTTCCACGTACAGCAGGCGCTGGAAGGCCAGCCCGCGGTGGGCCGAGGGGCACGTGGGAGGCGGAAACCAGGAGTGACCTCTGGGGAGAGGAAGGCTGAATGGAAGCAGAGGCCCCTCGGAGGGAGAGGGCACGCGGTCTGCACGGGAGAGGCAGGCGTCTCTCGCCAGAGCCAGGACCTCCCCACCAGCCCTGCGGTTCCCCTTTCCCTGTGTGCGCAGAACAGGGCGGCCGCCTTCATCCCTGCGTCTTCATCTGCGTGATTATCGTGTCCCACGTTCTTATGAGGACACACGTATTTCTACAGCATGCTCCACACGCTGAGTACACGTCTGTGCTCAGAACGCGCCTTGTACATTTATTTTCCTGCGTCCTCACATTGCTTCTCTTCCTTGAATCCTTATTTAAAGAAGAAGCGGCAGACTGAACGTGGAAGCCTTGAGTAGCAGGGAAGACCGGGTGGTTGCTGACAAGCCCACCTTCCAGGTCCTGGGAGGGGACAGCCAGTGTGGCCAGCGGGAGCAGCACTGTCTCCCCACCGGGAAACTCCAGGCGTGAGTTCTGGGTCCAGCACTGGTCAGGTGACTCGCCTCCACCGCTTTGATCCTTCGGGCCCCAGCTGATGTCGATCGAAGTGCTATAAAAGGGTTTCACTCGTGGGCGGGCGTGGGCAGCCGGCACAGAGCAGCAGCTAGAGCCAGCACAGGGAGACGGTCCCCAGTCTGCACCCCCGTGTGGGGATTGCCCAGCTGGCACCCCTTCTGGGGCCCTCCAGTTCACGCATTTCTCCGTGTTCGTGAACACAGATGCAGGCGACACTCAGGCCCGGACATCCGCTGTCTTCCAGAGTCTTCCTTCCTTCCTGACGTCCAGAGGTACCTCTTTAATCATTTCCACTTCCAGGACTTCACGGTTTCTGATGAGAAACCTACTTTCATCAGAATTACTCATTCTTGGAGGCCCACTGTTGTTTCTTTGCTGCTTTTAAAGTTCTTTCAAGACTCTCTAGTTGTCAGAAGTTTGACTATGATGTGTTTAGGTACGGACATATTTCGAATCCATTCAGCTTCTTGAATCTGTAGAATCATGTCTTTTGCAAAAATTGGGAAGCTTTCAGACATCATTCCATTTTCAGCCCCCCTTTCTTGGACCTCCCCTCTGCCACCCTGGTGACACGAACAGGTGACAGGAACAGCAAGACAATGTGTCACGGTCCCACAGTCACCCGAGGCTCTGCCCATCTCTTTTCTCCAGTCCGTGTTCTGTCCATCGATCAGATCGGCTGATTTCTGTTGCTCTGTCTCCCAGTTCGCTGATTCTTTCTTCTGCCCTCTTCATTTTGCTGCCGAGCCCACTGACTGCGTTTTGCATTTCAGTTGCTGCAGTTTTCAGTCCCGAAATTTCCATTTGGTTCTTCTTTAGATCCTCTCTTCCTTTGTTGAGACCTTCCCTTTTTTCATGTGTTTTGAGCATGTCCGCAATCGCTTGTTAAGGCAACTTCACAGTGGCTGCTTTGAAGCCTTTGTCAATCAGCCGTAACACCTGCGCCACGCTGCAGTCGGCGTCTGTTAACCGCCGAACTTCCAGTCCGGCCGTGCTTCCAAAGAGGACGCTGCCCTGGTGGTCCAGTGGGCGACGCCAGGTATTTGCACTTCACTTTCTTGCCAGAGAATGTGAGATGCTCCACCCTCGGCCTCCCAATTACCGTCACTGCTGGGCAGTTAGGGCCCCACTGATGCAGGACTGCCCGGGAGGTCCAGGCCTCATCGTCACATGAGCGACTGTATCCCGGGGTCAAGTCAGGCCACCCAGCCCACACTCCCGGCCCCCCGAGAAGAGCTCATGGTGTGACGTGCCAAACACTGCGCCTGGCCTACGTGGGCGACATTACAAAGAGCAAGTGGGTAAGTAGTTTTGAAAGCACATCACTTTTTATTACACGCAGGGGGGTGCTAGTAAGAGTACAATGTGCTACGTCTCAGAGCGTCCCTTTAGAAAGACCGTGAGAACATTTTCTCAGCTTTGCACCAGAAGCAGCAGAACAACGAATCTGTATTTACGCTGGGAGAGCTGAGAAGCCAGCGGTTCCCTTCCCTGGGCTGCCAGCAAGTTCAGAGTCAAGTTTGGAGAGCCCGCCCCCCCTCCCCAGCAGGCTCTGTGCCCTGGCCTCCCCTGGCTGCGCTTTACGGTTTGGTCAGGATTTCACACTGGCCCCATTTCCTCTACCGGCTCCTTGTTTTCCTGCACGACAGTATGAGTTTGGGTACCCGATTCACTTAATTTTGAAACAGAGAGCTGAAGGAATACGTTTAAAAAGACAGAGGGTTTGGGAGTCCTCCGTGAGCACAGACAATGAACCTCAGGTTTGCTCTCGACACGCAACAGACCCCCAGCAGGGGCTGCCCTCGCCGCCCTGGCTCCCGGGGGGCCTCCGGAGGGAGCTTGCTGCCACGTAATCCACACACTGTGTGTGCGTGTGTGTGTGTGTGTGTGTGAGTGAGAGAGAGCGAGAGAGAGACAGCACTCCTGGAAGGGCAGACAAACACAGGTACTACCTGGAGGACGGAAGCCCCACTGTGGAGAAACTGAAGACCGCTTTCCGCCGAGTCGATGCCACCGGTGGCCAGAACGGGGAACCCAGGCAGGGCGTGAGCGATCGCGGACACGGCTCTCAACGCGATGGGTCTGATGGCGGTGCCTGCGGGGGACAGAACGGTCAGCGGTGAGCAGGGCGGCCACTGCGCTGCGGCCCCGGTCTCCAGGGTGTCACGGCTGTGCTGTGCCAGACCAAGTGCAAGTGCCCTGTGTCCATTTTACATACACAGACATGTCACACGTGCACATCATTATGTTTCGAACTGTGCTCGTTTGTCAGTGGACGTGTTCTTATTTTAGAGACTCTGATGCTACGCAGATGCCTTATGCAAGCAGACGTCGCTACCGCACGTAAAAAAGACGCATGTTGCCATTTGACGTGCAGTACTGTGCAGAAGATTGTGTGGAACATCCGGGCACCTGTTTTTGAAAGGACAGGAGCAGCGGATTCTGGGAGAGACAGCGACTACACACGGCGTGTCCACAGACACCCAGCTCTGCTGTGTGTGCCCGAGGCAGAAGGCAGCTGGTGTGGATGCAGAGACGGGAAATCGAGCTCGGTGAAGATGAACTTCCAAAGCCCATTTTGCTTTGTATATACAATTCCCATAATTTGATAACACAGACTAAGCCTAACTTAATTTTCTCACACATTAGAAAGTTTTAACCAAGTTAAAGGGAATTTAGTAGAATTCAGTAATTAGAAAGTATGTGTTTAATGTTTTATCCTTTATCCAGCCAGGCATGATCAACATATTATTCCGTAATTACAATGAAAACTTCATGGATGCACAGAACACTTTGAGGTTACTTTTTTAAATGATTACACTGTGCTAAAGCTTCACTCAGCTCCCAGGTTAAAACATGTTGGAATAAAGTAGTGCTTTCATAACACAGGAATACAATTTTTGGGTGTGTGGACTCGTAAGTCAATGGCACTTGGAGGTCATTTTCTGAACTAAAAAGCTCTATCTGTGCAAGAATCTGAGCTTGCCTCAAACCAAGCCTCAGACCACAAGGAGCCCAAAAGGAGGCAACAGGCAAGCACTTCGTCCTCCACCAGCACCACCAGGGTCTGGCCGCAGGCAGAGCTCACTGTGGGGGCGCTCGGAGAACTTGCCCTAAAATCACGGGCTCTCTTTTCACGCTGTGCCCACCCATTTCAGGTGCAACTGCGCACGTGTGTAATGGATGCTACCGCGCTCGGCACCAAAACGTGCGAACGCCCTGCTGCCCCCAAACCTAAACGAGCTCGCCATGCACGTCAGCATTTCTGAGTCAAGACACTTCAGTGCTGACGCTGGAGAACCCGGGCACACGGGCACTGAGGTGGGGGAGATCAGCACCTGGATGCCCCGGTTCCGTGTCTGTTACACAGCACTTACCCGCGACTTCTCGTCAGGGTGCGTGCCTGACCAAAACAGAAGGCCGACATGCTGGAGAGGAGAATGCATTGCAAGAACACACACACACACACACACACACTCTCTCTCTCTCTCTCTCTCTCTCTCTCTCTCTCTCTCTCCCCCCTATACACACACCTAAGAATAAAGTGAAAATAAAGCATTTTAAAGACTGTAACTTAAATCTGTTGGACAGATGCACGGCTATCTCTGCATAATGTACCCGACACGGCCAAAATGTACTAAACTGAAGTCTTCTTACATGCATGTTCTTTGAAGTAATAAAGCAATACTGGGACTTTATTTTTTCTTATTTAGTTAGCCCTAGAGAGTAAAAGAAATTCGAGCCAAGAAGATCAATAATTTATTTCTTACCGCACTATCAGAAGATTGTCATTATTAACGTGAAGGGGTAAAATTTCAAAGTGGTTCACAGGGACTGGGCCACACATTCCAACTGCTATTAATGGACATCAAGTGGCAAAATCCCAGAACACAGCTTTGAAAATTCAACCAGTTACATTTAAAGGGCAACATTATTACACAGGTGTTAAAATCATCAGCAAATCCTCGGTGGCATTTGAAGATGTTCAATTAGGTTAATAAGACATTTTTTAAGTTTTTCTTCCTTTCCCCAAGATTTTCTAATCTATCTAATGAACATGAAAGCCTTTCAGATTAATAAAGCTATCTTTTTAAAAATTAAGAGTAATCATGTTTTCTGAGAAAATGTGATCCAAAAATGAAGAAATGGGTCCATCTGCTACTGGGTGATAATAAATGCAGCTTTAGTTCCCATTACAAGCCCTGTTTTATCGGTGCTCCTGTAATTCAGCTGCTTTCATCTGAGGTGTAAATCTATCTGTTTTCAGCATTTTTGTGGGGAATGGGGTTTTCAGAATCACTCCCGTCCACCGCAAAAGCTTTCTGAGAGGGAGTTTAAGTGCATGTAAAAGGACCTTTCTAAATTGTTATATAGACATTTTTTAGTTTTAAATACACACAGAAATGAAGAGATAATAGGTTTAAGATAAAAATGAAACTGTGTAAAGAAGACACATACATCAACATCATACAGAGTTATACAAGTTCATTAAAATGCACAGAGAGTCCCAGAATCACAATTATTGAGGAGAGGACTTTAAAACTGGTCCCTGCTGCAGGAACTAATGATTTTAGACCAGAGACTAGGGCAGAAGAAGCCAGTCTGAGAGGCTCGGGGAGTTGAACGCGGACTGCCCCCTGAAGAAAATGACAGGGTTCACACCGAGAAACTGAAATCCTGTACGCATAGGTGAACTCTCAGCTAACATGAACTTAAATTCAGCCCTCACCCGCAGGGGTGGCCAGGTGAGCCGGTGTGGGGGGTGTGGGTGGGGAGAGTCCGGTTCGGTCCGGCCACTGGGCTCCAGCCGTGTGCAATGGGCCAGTGAAAACCAAGCTGCTCTGAATCCCCACGTTTTGAAACAAGCTGAGGTTTCCAACAAGCAAACGAGAGGGGGCCCAGATGGCTGAGAGCCACCCTGGCCGCCTGGACGGCAGGGCCCTCACGGAGCGGCGGGGGTGGGGTGGGGTGGGGGGGCCCAGTCCCTGCAGACCTGCCGTCCAGCCACAGCCTACGATGCGCACCAGTGCGCCGGACCCACTGACCTTGGACGACCCTCACCGAGTGCCGCTGCGCTGGTCCGTGTTCTAAAAAACATTCCAGTGGAGCAGAGATTTCGAAACCAATCTGATGTTAATGAAACATTTTTCTTAAGGAAATGATACCGTCACTCATCAAATACCATTTTATAGGTGGTTTCAAAAATGCTGCCACGCACCACAAGCAGTACTATGCATTAACATGTAAGCAGGATGACTTAATCGGGGTCCTTACTTAGGCCTCCCTTATCCGTCCGTATGTCCATCTGTCTACCCGAAAAATACTTATTAAACACCAGTGCCTTTGGGGAACACAAAGATAGTTGTGTCTGAATCTGTAAAGCTTAAAAGACCCCCTGCAGTTAACTCCTGGGTGTCCAGACCATAGTCTCGCCCGGGCTGGTACCCGGCGTGCGGGCCCCAGGCACCCTCGGGTCCTCGGGGGCTGTTTCCAGGTAAATGATGAGTCCCGTTGTCCCTCCGTCCAGATGTTCCATCAGGAAAATTCACACTCATCTACACATCATACGTCTTGCAGATACGACTCATCTGAATTCCAGAAAGAAGGCAATGGGAGGACGAACAATTCCGAATCCGACGGCCCTGGGGCCGGCTTGCTGAGGCCGGATCCACTGCACCTCGGGGGAGCTGGGGGACGGTGTGGGGATTTCTTAATTCCATTGAAACACTGTTGCTTTTTTTTCAATCTACACAATAATAAAATTATAATAACAACTGCACAGAGTTGCGGCAAGGATTAAGTGATTTAATTTATAAAGGGCCAGTGCATATAAAAACCGCAAGGGCGTTTGCTATTATAGTCGGAGTCACCCACCGGGAGGATGGATTCCAGACGGAGCCTGGACTCGGTTCGCTTCCCCGGCACCTTCCCTGTTGTTGCTGGGGCTCAGGGGCCAGGGGAACCACGTCTGTTAAATCACAGACGGAGGCCCGGCGCCCGTGGCGAAGGAACTGCTTGCCCTCCGATTCCCGAGGAGGGTCACGCCTCCCCAGCCCTCCTCCTGCTCTCTCCCTCGCCAGTGCTCACCGGGTCGTGCCGCAGTTTCGGTAAGGTCCGTGGACTCGGGAGGCGAACCTCTCAAACACCCAACATCAAGGTAGTTTTTGAAAGTTTTTGAAAATCTAACGGTCCGGGCACTAAACCGATACACAAGGATTTTAATGACAACATCAGAACTCAAGTTCATGGGTGACACGGAGGCGGGGCTTCACCCCAGGAGTAAATGCCAGGAGAGAACAGAAACTGGCGATGGGCAGGAGAGTGTGGAACACAGGCTAATTTGGGGCACCTGGGATTTTGAATAAGCGAGTTCAGTTCTGTTCCCCCTTCCCGATCATCTCACTCCTAGCACAGCCCCCGCTACAGAACTCGTTATTAGAGCTGAGTCCACAATGAGCGTCCCGATAATAGCTCTAGCTGGCATTGAAATAGAAACTGGGTTATAATGCTCACTCGGGCTCACTGTTTATACAAAAGGAAAGTGTAGTTTAATTTGCTTACATTAATTAAAATATAATGAGTTAAGTGGATAACAAATTCATTGGAAATTGAACTTGGTCTAACTGCTAATAGTTTTAACATCATCCAGAAGAAAGAAAATATTAGCAAATTAAAAAGTTCA
>JAPYXV010000284.1:0-12218 GCA_028533065.1 Trachops cirrhosus
ACATTTATTAAATTTACATATGTAGAGCCTCATATGTGAAAAGAACACTACTGGATTTATAAACTATTGAATAGGCTTGCACATTTATTTCCATTTTGAGAATTTTTTAGATTTTATTTATTTTTTGAGAGAGGGGAAGGGAGGGAGAAAAACAGAGAGAGTTAGGTCAGTTCACCTTTGACTCTCATTGCTCTCCCTGTTGATGACGCAGTTGGCAACTCTTACAGATGGCAGGACTGGGAATTGAACCAGTGATTATTTAGCTTTCATGTCTGCTCAATCCATGGAAACACAGCAGTCAGGGCACTATGCATATATATATAGTTATCAAAGTACACATGTTTCTAAACAAATGAATAATTATACCTATGTGTGATTTCACTTATAAAAAAGACAGGAGAGTGAGAACCTGAAGCAAAAGTACTTGAAATGAAGGAATTCACAGAGATAAAATAGGAACTAGTTGTGTATAACAAGTTGTAAGAAATTTTAAGAATATTGCTGAAATATATACAGAGGTATAGGTAAAATGCAGAACTGCGAGAGCACTGGGTGTTTGAAAATTACCATGTAAAATAACCACACTTAAACAGTGTAATGGAAAATGAAAAATAAATGAAGTGGAAGCTCAGTGGGTTGGGACTTTATACCACACGTTTAAAGAATGCAGTTTCCAACCCTGACCAGGGCCCTCCCACACACTCAGCAGAGATTGCAGGTTCCATCACCAGTTCGGGCATGGGGGTGTGGGAATTATTCAACCATTCTCTCCAACATTCTTTTTTCCTCTATCCCAGAAGCTACACAGTATACCTCTTGAGCCAGCCAGCTAATGGGACAAATGCAATGAATAAAAAACAAAGGTAGAAGGCTCACTCAACAATACAAGACCATTGGAGAGCATGCAGCTGAGGGAAGAAGGAGACTACACCACTGAAATCCAAAGGGCATATCTACAGAAGGACACCCAACCACTTCTGGGAGTCACAGCAGGTCTTTAATACATAGAAACAAACACAACGAGACAGACAAAAATACGGAAAGAAGGAGTCCCCAAATAACAGAATGGGAGGAATCTTCAAAAAAAAAAACAAGCAAAACAGCACACTGGTAAATTCAATTTAATGGAAATTAGGAAGCACGACAGGATGAAAAGAGACCTAGAATCCATGAAAAAGAACAGGACACAAATAAAGAATAACATATCTAAAGTAGAGAATATACCTAAAGAGTAATCGGTAAGTTTGACTAAGCCTAGGATCAAATCATCAAACTAGAAAAAGGTAGGGAAGTGCAACTTCAACAGAGAAGCACAAAATAAAATATTTTATAGGCAGAAGCGTACTTGAAGTGATGTATTGGGCAAGGTGAAATGTAATAATACTCTCATGCCAGAGGGAATGTAAGTGGAAGAAAGAGAACAAGGGGTAGAATAACTCATTAAGTTATAACAACAGTGTCTGGCTTTGATGGAGGCATAGGTATTAACGGTTAGATTTCTGGCACAACTAAAAGGAGGATAAGAACCCATCTCAAATCAATAAGCAACAAGATTCCTGAACATCATACTGCATGGAGCTCTAGCCACCAAGGAATTAAAATGGCAATGAAACAGGAAAAAAAAAGATATGATCTCAATTATACAATTAATAATTTCCATTAGTTGGCTTGTTTCCAATCCATGGAAATGTACTTATACTTCTAACATCCAAAAGAAGCAAGGTCCAGGAATTCTCTCCGCATTTTACCAAGTACAAGACATCAGCAGCTCTAGTGACTCTGGTCTCTGATCACATGTCCTTAGATTAGTGGCCACATTTTGGGGAAAGTGTTTGTAGGACTTCTCAGTCTGTGTGCGTGTGTTTGTGTGTGAGTGTTCACAGTTGTTTTCTTTCAAGATACAATCATAGTTGCATCTTGTCTTTTTCTGAATACTTTTTAGAACTCTGGTATGTGAACATACCCATGGCTCTCATTGCTGCTTCTCCCAGCGTTTTTTCATCACTACACGTTGCTCCATTATTATCAGTTTGAATATTTGAATACTGTGGAAGTTATTTCATTTTCCCAAAGTGCATGGGTTGAATATAGTGACACCTCAGTTTCCCAGCGATAGAATGCAATGGTAACAGCATCCTCCGTTTTCTGGCCTGCTCTTGAAAGCAGGGTTCACAAGAGATGGCACCAGGGCTTAGAGGAAAATCATAGATCCTAATCATAGTCTGGTGAAACAAAGCCATGTGGCAGGGTGCAGGAGGGACACACACACCCTGAAGAACTGCCCAAGTTCCAGGCACTCTAATGCTCCCTGGCCTGTCTGTCATCAGCAGCTGGGAAAGAAGCTAGCAATAACAACCATACCATGCTCTTGGGTGACACTGAGTGAAAGGCACCTTCCACAGCAGAAGAGGCTATCCTGTGGTGTGGGGCGGGTCTTCCTCCTGCCAGTCCCATCACTAACCTGACAGAGGTGATCCAATCCCGGCCCTGCACTTTCAGCTTCTTCTTAGAGTCCACTTGTGGGCAAGACACCAGGTCTAAGCTCTGATTGGTGGATCTTGACCCCCACGTGGTCTTACCCTCAGGACCCTTTTCCTCTGTGACATCATGCCTCCTGGGTTCCTCAGCAGGAGAAGCTCTATGGAAACAACCCTCCATGAGGGGCTGGGCAGCAGGGGCTCCGTGAGACAGACAGGTAAATGGGGTACTTTGTGGAGTAATACCCTTAGCTTTCCCCCTACAAAACCCAACCTAAGAGAGCCCAGGTAACCTCATGCAGAGGCTCCATGGCCACAATTGACTGATTACAGGGACCACAAGAAAAACACCTTGCGCAGAAAAGCTCTGGATCTGTCAAGAGCTTAGACTTTCAATCACCCTCAGACTCCACAATGCCCTCATAAAGGGCTGTGTTTCCCAATAACAGCAGAGAAATGGCTAATATCCCTATACTCAGACAACTTAAATGCCCGTGTCTTGGGGACAGAGGATCAATGAGCAAAAAGTCCCTAGCTAGGGGTGCCCAACCTATTCAGCCTCAGAGAGTATAAGAGTGACCCCTAAGCACCTTACAAACCCTCATAATGTATGGCCGCAGATCTTTTCCAGAAGGACCCCAAGTCCTGAGGTTTGATAGAATTCAGACCGCTCGAAAATGCTTCAGTGTTTCACATGTTTTAATTCAGAGCACCAGTTGAATACCAAAACCCTTACCTAGTAATGTTGCCTTTTTTATCCCCATCACAGTCCTTCCGAATAATCAGGGTTGTCTATGCTCCAGAGGACAGACTTCCCCTCAGGTCTTCCTAGGGTGGTTAGGGCGGGAACAACGCACACCATGGTTGGTTGCTCTGTGTTGCCTCGCAGATTATGCCATATCAAGTTCTTAGTCTTCTGGCTTGATCGAATGTCCTTATGCTGTGTGAACCTGGTGAACGTGGGTCCGGGACTCCTATGTTGTTGTTATGTCACAGTGGAGAAGTCATCTGGTGGTCTCAGGAGCCACGAACTGTACCAAGATATGCAGGGCAAGTCACAGTGATGCTCCAGCCATCAGCCGGCACCAGACATGACAGGTGGATCCTCTGCATTTCTTCAGATTGTATGAAGTGAAGGTATGAACAGTATTGCAATTTCAGGGCCTGCAGAAGCCAGACAGGAGCAGTCACTGTGTGCTTTCAGGGACCACGGAGATAAAATAGAGTTCCAAAGCTGTTTACCAAGCTAGGTATCTTGGAATTGAACATCACCTCTCAGCAGTACCGGTCCTGTAGGAGAATGTGCAGAGGTTTGTTGTGGGGGCGGGGTTATCTGGAAGTTTAATGGGAATAAAACTGTCAAGACCAGTGTAATGTCACCTGGGGGAATGAATAAACAAAGTGATCTCCTGCACAAAAGGGCACTACTAGGACGGACACCGCTGGGGAGAGAGCAGCCACAGTGATATGCCAATATCTGACCTGGGGTCAACACTCTTGGTCCCTATGTTGGATTCACAACCTGAGTGAGAGAACAAGACTTGGGTCGCAGAACATTGCAGTGCAAACATAAGACAGGACACAGAGTCCCCTCCCTTATATAACAGGAAGACTACCTGGCGGGACAGCACTTTTGAAAGAGCTGTGCCAAAGCGGTGCCCAAGTAGGTATAATTGGATGAAGCTCTCTGGGCATGGGATGGAGTACTCATGGAAATGAAGGGACTCAGTCTTGTACAACAATGCCAGTGAAACTGGAGCAGGACGGCTGTCCTGAGAAACCTGGCCAGAAGTACAGGGGATGTTATCCGCTTCTTCACTGTACTAATACCACCAGTGTTCTCAGACTTCACCTTGCAGGGAGGAATTGAAAGCCCTCTGTGGGTTCTCACTAAGATGACTGAATTACTGATGAAATGTACTATATTCTCCTTGGCAATGAAGTGTTGAAGGACATTTCCAATCAGTTCACTGTGGAAAAGTGGAATCCCATTGGAAAATGGAATTTAATCCAGAACAGGAATGTGAAATATAATTGACATTGGCACTGCTGCATTTTAATGAGAGGGGGTTGGTGGGCAGTGGTGCAAGAGCAGTGATCCCTCATAAACATGACGGTCTACTGGGCCGGCTTTGGCACATGTAGCTGTGTGTACTTTCAGCTCCCTTATTGGTTGACACAAACTGGGTTAATTTTGCACCTTTGTGTCAGAGTAGGGCTGCAACTGGCAATGCGGAGTTCATAGCACCTTCTGCGCTATGTCTTTGCTGACCCTTTGGCTTCAATCGCAATGTCTTTGTGGTAAATGCAGGTGGCTGAAGCAGTTCAGTGTCATGAAAATCTTTTGTTTGTTACCAAGGTCTCTGATCGCCCTCTAGCTTCATGTGTCAACGCTGTCTGTACCAGATTCGTCCAGTGGAGGTCAGTCAGGCATCTGAGGATGAAGTATTCGGAGGCAAGGTGAGGGCCCAGAGGATCCAGGGTTGCCCTTCTGAGGTTGATCTGCATTATTTAGGTCAGGCTGCATCAGGGTGTGTTAAGGGAAGTCTTTGCTGTTCAACAAATAAAATACAATTCATAGTAGTGTCAAAGAAAGTGTTTTTCATGTAAATATTGTAATTGTGGAATGTAAATGTGCATACTCATACATAAAATCACCTCAGTAAATGTTGCTAACATAAAAATATATGATACAGATAAATGCCATATGATATCACCATTAAGATGAACCAAAACAACAAAACAAAGAAACAAGTGAAATATAACAAAAGACACTGAAATAGAGGACAGGTTGTTCGGAACCAGAGGGGAGAAGGGAAGGAATTTCAGGGGAGAAGGGAAGGGCATAGAGGAAAAAAATATAGAGGATGCATGGACTAAACTAGGGAGGTTGGAAAGGGGAGGGAGAAAGGGAGGAATGGGTGTTTGGGTAGGAATGGGACTAAGGGATAGAAACGGCAATGAATAAATTAAACTAATATATATACATATTTATATTTATATAAACACACACGTATGTGTGTGTGTGTGTGTGTGTGTGTGTGTGTGTGTGTGTGTGATATACATGCTGATTTCGGATAGCAGTCATCCTGAGGGAGCCATGTTGGTCTGAGCCCCTAAAACTACTGTAAAAATTGACTGCCACATGAAGTCCATTTGATCATGTATATAAAATGTTTAATCTTTGTAATTTAGGAAGATGATGCTGTGGGACATGGAATAAGTAGTTGATATTTGTGTCACTTCCTAGAGTCTGCCATGTCATCATCCTCTCTGTTTCTGAGAGTGAGTGCTAAATAGTGGTCTCCTTTCATGGGTGTGGGTTTGAAACACAGCTGAAGTCTAGGTGGCATCTTAACCTAATGGAAATGTCAATGCTCTGGTAAAGACACTAGAGACTCTGTATCGATGATACTCTGAGCCTGAACAGAATCTAATGATTCAAGAAGGGGATGAAAATGTAAGAAATAATTGAGCTGAGATGATCATTGGGCCATGACTCTTGGCCAGGACAGTTGGAAGGAGGAAGTGAGATTGGAGAATGGGTCTTATTATATAAATGGAATATGTGCAAAGACCCATGAACTTCATTATAGTTTTTGTCCTGAAAGTCCAACTTATGGTTAGAGATAGCTTATGAACAGACGGAGCAGCCCTGATAATGTTTGTTGAAATTGGTTATTTGAATAATGCTAGGTGATGCAACCAAGACAAGCCTAGGTCTTAGTGTTAGGTGCAAAACGTGTTCCACTCAATCTTGCAATGCGTACGGACTATTCTCTGATTCGGAATTCTGTGTACCTAATTACCATCTCCAGATTGGGGGAACACACACCAATGGAAACACTGGTTTTTCTTTATCTTGTAGTTCAACGTCCTGTCGTGGCCTTAAGTAGGGGACAAGGGGTGAGTATTTTCCAAAGGCTATTGACATGAAAATATCTCCCATTGATACAAGTGCAGGTAATGGTAGTAGTATACCAATAATAGCCAAAATACAGAAATAGGTGGTTTCTTGTATGAAGCCACTATGTTTGTGATAGTGCATTTCAACACAAACTTCCAACTACTCCAACTACACTTGTGGTCCCCAAGATAAAAAACAACAAGATTAGAGTCACTCCCTTTATTGTCTACATACACTTATGCCAAGAGTTGTCAGATACCTGTTTGTCTCATATCCCTAACTCTCACTTTTGTAGAGAAGACTGAAAGAAAACATTTTGAAGGCATGGGTTCTGTTTGAATCCAGCATAAATATAGGACCTCCTATTCTCCTGTGGTAATCATCCTCCTCATGTATTTTCAAGACCTGTAGAAGTGGAGATTAAATCCCTACATGGGAAAATATGTAAAACAGTTAAATAAGTACTTGTGATTTTTGTTATGGGAATCTTCCATTAAAGGCAAAACACAGGAGAAAGACTAGTAATGAATCTGATTTCAAGACCGTGTCTGGAAGAATCATTTTACTGAGCAGATGTGGCTCCCCGCAGAACCAGATACCGGTGGCGCCTTCTGCAGAAGCAAGTATCTCTGAAGAGCAGTCCAGAAAAGTTCTATGAACACTACAGTCCATCTGAGTCCTCCAGAACAGTGCATGTGTATGCCCTGGGTATGTGGAATGCTCTACACAGCCATCTGATTGTATGCTGGGTGGATCTCAGAGTAAAGTTTCCACTGGAGAGTGGGTCTAACCTTTTAAATCTGTGGGCTCCAGAATATTAAAGGGTAAAGTGAAATTAAAATGAACTAATATATAGAGTACATACATGGTATGAATGAGTTGAGTTACATTTAACATAGAGGACTCATGGTGTTGCCCAACAAAAGCTTGTGTGATAATGATGTAACCTACGAAATCTAGGTGTTCTATGCATAGGTCTTCGATTCATGCCTTACTCACGTTATGGACCCTCAAAGAGTAGTTCATGAAGAGTAAAAGTTGGCAAGTATAGCCAAAGATGGGGGCATCTAGAAGTGAAACAGGAATTAGGTATGTGCAAGCAGAGTGCGCTCTGGGTCTCTTTCAAACAAAATTAGCCAGAGGGAATTAGGAGAGAATGAGGAATGAAAGTTGAAATTTTGGTGGGAGAACACTGAGCATTTTCCGAACCAACGTAGATTAACACTCCACATGCCAACAACCCTGTTGACATGCTCATTCCCAACTTAGAACACAGGAGAAATGATATTGTCTCCAAGAGGAATAACTTACAAGAAGGAAAGGTCCATGTGTACAAACAAGTCATCGAGCCCCAGGATGATGACTACCTCTGTAAGTTACCCTTGCCCACAATGATATGGTATATCTTGGTCTAGTGATTTCATGTAGTCATTTGGCCTTTAATTTGGCCTTTGGAATTCATCACTTTACCCAGGGAGTATTTCCTGTCCACACTTAGTAGAGAATGGGGGTTCTGTGAAGTGAGATCCTGGGATTTCTCTGAAGCACTTGACATGCAGAGACATGTCCTATAGCTTTCCTATTGCTTGCTCCTCTCACCTGCAGATTGTGAGAATTGTCAGGACTACTGCCTTGACAACTATCCTGTGCAACGCCCCCTGCGTTTGTAAAAGACACTGAAGTGGACAAGGGGCATCCCAACAGTGCAGCTCTCACTTTGCCCCCTGGGTTGAGAATCAGACCATCGGGCATCCCTGATCCTGGGTTTGGAGTTTGGAATGAGGCATTTGACCTGCCGGTGGGTGTCTGGTTTGGCCCTTTTGAAGTCCAGGTCACACAAGATGAAGAGGCATCCAGTAGGGGATATTCCTGGTTGGTGAGAATTGTTTTTACTCTTTCCATGTTCTCTGCCCCCGCACATCATTTCTGAGGCTCCTTGGGTTCTCACTTCCCATGCTACACATAAATGAGGACAATGTGGCTACCACAGTTGGCTCAGAGGACTTTGCATGAGCAAGAGGCTACTGTTTAAGGGTCACAGCAGAAGTAAGTCCATAGATGTGCAGACACAAAGGAGCAGCTCCTCCCTTTGGGAGTACAAGCTCTCCTAGGACTGAGGGACATGAATGTGTACAGGACAATCACGTAAAATATCTAATGGTCAGGGGCGTCAGGTGAATATCCAGGCATGCTGAGAGGGATGTGATGTCTACAATGTGAAACAATTCTTTCAATAGTTTCCTATCCTACCTATGAATAACAAGAAAAATGATCTTTAACCACATCTCTTCTTTACAGAACACCAAAGGGAGTAATTGTTATGAATACTTAGATGGAGAGGACAAATCCTGTTCGAACTGGATGAGGTAAGTTCCTGATGTATCCATGTTCCAGAGGGGAATCTCATTCCACAGGTGTCATGTTTCTATTTGTGTCCTCATGCCTCCCACAGTAATCTTCTTGAATCCTCCATCCCACATTTTTGTCAACACAGTACTCTTTCAGATCAAGAGGCTTTACAGTCAAGGAGACAAAATAAACAGAAGTCCTGAATCTCTAAATGTCAATGACAGAGACAGTTTGGACCGTGGGGAAAACCTGCCAGAACTGAGAGTCCCTGGGGACACTAGTCTGCACTCCTATTGACACTGATGTTTTCCGGGTTACACGAATGCGTTCACTGTTGGAAAAGACACACAACATATAGCCTTATACAGGACTCACTTGAGACAGATAGGAAGAGATTGCTTTTAGAAACACTGAACTGTAATGTTCCAAATTTGGGAGAAGAGCACAGTGCCAATGCATCCCAGCATTAATTCTGAATGGAAGTGTAGTCTGAGGCCTGCTGAGAAATGATCATGGGAAGCTTTCCTTAGACGTGCCCTATTAAATATGTGAAGAGAGTGCAAAACATTATTGTTTGGTGATTTTTCGGTAAGACACAGATCGATCCAAATTTCTAGAGGAACCTAGCGGAGGCAAGTGAAAAGTACTCTGAGTACCTTTTGGGGAGATTGGAGAAAGGCCTGTCAAGTGATGATGAACTTGAGCTCGTAATCCAGCTTTCTGAGCTAATGTGGAAGCAGAGTGTAGATGAAGCTCCACGTTATTTGTTGTGAAAGGCAAATTGACTGGCCTAGAGAGAAAGTAGAGATCACTGGGTTTCACTGCCAACCAGGGTGGAGCTAAAGTCCACAACTGGGCTTCAGAAAATTGTACTAGGGAGGATGCCCACCATATGCAGGTCTTTGAGACACGCATTCATGGAACATTCTGACAGAGGCTCAGAAACTGAACTTTAGGCTCCCTGGGAGTGTTTTGAGAAGTGGCTGACATCAGAGCCTGAGGACCTTAAGAGTCAATCAGTGGCTTCATGTGGTTATGTCAGGTACTCATTGCTGTGGTTTCTTTCCCTTCATTCTGCCTTAATCCCAGGTATGTGAACTGTGCCCAGTATGAGGAAGAGCACAACCTGGTGGCCTTTCAATATCACGGGAAGATTTTCTACAGAACCTGCCAGGACAACATCCCGGGTTGTGAGCTGCTGGTATGGTATGGGGACGAGTATGTCCAGCAGCTGGGTATCAAGGGAGTTGGTAAGTAGAAGGATGAGTTCCCTCTTGGAACATGTGGGGCACCACTGTGCTTCTTCAAAGATTAAAAAAAAAAAACCAGATAGAGTACTGTCCTTAGAAATTGTAGTGTACTAATGCCGAAATAGAGTATATTCGGATGCAAAGTGAGAAACTTTTGCACTCATATGCTACACAAATCAAGGGTCCATCCCATACACCCTTTAGCACTAGGAACAGCATTTACATTTAAATTCTGTTCCAATTTTTCAAATGATGCAAGCATAAATATGCCCCTGCATCTTGCATTGTAGTGTTTTTCTGCCCTCTCAAGAATGTTACAACAAATATGCAGCTTTGTCCACAAACCATTTTTTCTGAAAGTAGTACTGCTTTTTTTCTTAATATCTATCATCAATAGAAATGAAATGTGTATATGCATAGGCTCTTAGTCATCATTTTTCTGAGTTGTCTATTGAATTATTAATGATAGGTGCTGGGTTGCTGGGGTACTCTTGAGCCACTCTCAGGTGAAGGCAGGATAAGCAGTTACAAGTGTTAGTGTGGTTCTAAAATAATAGAGATGAGTGCTTGGAACAAACAAACAAACAGGATAAGTGGGCAGATATTATTGTGTGTGCATGCTGGGGCAGGGGCTCTTCAGTGTGTCAGGTCGTCAGGAAAGGCCTCTCCCAGGACTTAACATTTCCCCAGTTACCTGTGGACAAAGGATTTGTGAGAGTGGGGTTGTTTAGAGTATGAGTGATATGAGTTGGTGTGTCTGGCTGGCTGAGATCACTCATTTGTCACTCTGGACAAGTAGAATAGGAATATTGTTGAGATATACACCTGGCCATGGAAAATCTACAGCATATGCTATCACCTGAGACACTGGAAGCTTTCTTTAGTGACATGAGTCAAGTGCAGAGTATTCAGGTGCAGATTGACGTATCTCTATTTAAGCTAGCGAGTACTATCATATGTTTCAAAGAGATCACTCAAGAGATCCTTATAGATAATGTTTTGAATGGATGTCCAAGGAATAATTCATTTCAGAGGGAATCAAATCCGGTTTGGACACTGAGTGAGTGGTATGCCAGAGTACATAATTTCATATTATGATTGTGGAGAGAGAGAAAACAGAGATCTCTTTTTCTTGAGGCTTGTAGTTACTCGGTTTGACACAACCTTGCAAATGCATATGCACTTCTAAGTCATTGCATTTTCATCCATAGAATTTTTGAACTTGAATCTGGGGTTCCCTCAATCTCCATGTCCTTTGAACATGGTAGAAAACTCAATTAATGTGGGCTTTGTGTGTCCCTGAAGATGATGCAGTGAGTGGGAATGAAAAGGAAATTAGACTGTGAAGGAACATTTTGTGGGACACACAGCCTGCATTGTCACAACAATGGGAAGGATTCCTAGGGCTGTTCCTCCAATAATGAAAACCAAGCATGTGATCCTGGCAGGGTTTTTAGCATGTGCACTGACCACAATATTTCCTTTCATTCCCACCAAAAAAAGAGATGCCCCGCTGTTCATCCTTCCCTGGAGCCTTCTACAGAAATATATTGCTCTGCCTACATGTGAAGCACAGTCACCCATCACAGATTGCCCGGGGAACATCTGCAAGGAAACACCTCCAATCAGTGGAACCCTACCCAGAGAATCAGTGAGAGCATCAGAAAAATGCTGATACACAGAGAGGGAATTATGACGATGAATGTCAAGAGATGGGAAAAGGGACCCAATCCCTGCCTAAAAGTGTGAGAGAGAGTGGGCATTCTAGGGACTTCTGGACAAAACCCACTGAACCCCAGGGAAGCTATAGTGAGGGTGAGAGAATTCTGGAGGGAAACCCGAACTCACAGGAGGTAGTGCTCCAAGAGGATTCAGGAGTATGTTTTGTTCTGGGAGGATTGCCTAGAAGTATAAAAATCCGTTATGCAGGATGTAGGCAAGGCTCCAGTGATGGCTTAGTGTTGAACAGACTCCAGAATACATGTTCAGGGACAGGGCCTATCCTTGTAGGGAGTGTGAACTGGGATTTGCAAGGCTGTCAGATTTCATCACCGTCCAGCAGACTCATTAAAGGGGAGAAACATATGCCTTCAAATACTGTGGGATAGGATGCACAAAGAAATCAGCTGCAGGATGACAAAAGAGGACACAAACACTGAAGAATCCCTATGTTTTTCAAGAGGGCAGGCAACATAGTACAGTAAAGGCTAATCGCAAAACACACAAGGGGATCAA
>JAPYXV010002840.1:0-12783 GCA_028533065.1 Trachops cirrhosus
CAGATTGGGGAAGTTCTCCTTTATTATTTGTTCAAATAAGTTTTCCACTTGTTGTTTTTCCTCTTCTCCTTCTGGTACCCCTATAATTCGGATGTTGGAACGTTTAAAGATATCCTGGAGGTTCCTAAGCCTCTCTTCATTTTTTTGAATTCTTATTTGTTCATTCTTTTCTGGTTGTATATTTTTTTCTTCCTTCTGGTCCACTCCAGTGATGTGAGACCCATCTTTCATTCCATCACTATTGGTTCCCTGTGCATTTTTCTTCATTAAACTTATTGTAGCCCACATTTTTTCATCTAATTTGCGACCAAAATTAACCAATTCTGTGAGTATTCTGATCACCAGTGCTTTGAATTGTGCATCTGATAAGTTGGCTCTCTCTTGGTTGCTTAAAAGGATGGGCTCTGGGGCTTTCAATTCTCCTTCTGTTTGAGCCATCTCTTTGCAGTTTTTTTTTTTGGTCTTGTTGAGCTCCTATAGTGAGGGGCGGGGCCTTAGGTGTTCAACAGGGCGGGGCACCCCAGTCTCTGGGTTGTGATGCTGTATGTGGGGGTGGGGTCTGAGAAGGAACAATGACACTTGCTCTGCTCTCTGTAGGACCTCAGATCCTTCCGCCGCTTTCCACAAGCTAAGTGGGTCCCTCTGGCACCAATTCCAGTGTGGGTGGGCCTGTGCACCCCGAGGGACCTTTCTCCTCAGTCAGTGACCCAAATCTCTACTTCCTGGCGCTGGGACCCTGAGTTGCGTGCAGTGCCTTGCTTCACAATGGTCGCCTCGCTGGGTCTGCCGGTTGCCAATCCCCGGCCGGGGCCCACCAGCCACTGCTGCTTGTGTGCCCAGGGTCTTCAGCTCTCCGCTCCGTGTCCCTCGCCTGGCTGCCCGATTCCGCCCCTCCTACTGGTCTGGATGAAAGTGTCTATTTTTAACTCCTTGGTTGTCGGACTTCCATACACTTCAATTTTCTGTTAGTTCTGGTTGTTATTTTGTTTCTATATTGTTGTTGTCCCTATCTTGATTGTGCAAGGAGGCACAGTGCATCTACCTATGCCTCCATCTTGGCCAGAAGTCTACATTTTTAAATTTAGATGAACTTGTGCAACCTTGGAGGGGAGGAAGTGTTACAACAGGGTGATAGGTTATCAGAGAGGTGGGTGTGGAAGTGGGAGAGGCTTTTGTCTACTTGAAGAGGAAATATTGACCAGCGTCTGCCACCTGTGGGAATCTGTGCTCAGCACTGGGAATGCAGTGTTGGGCAAGATACACCATGGCTCTTGCCCTTGTACTGCTTGTGATCCAGCAGGGCAGACAGACGTGAGGCAGTGAGTACGTGCTTAACTGCCACTGTGTGTGCACTCAGTACACTACAGAGAAGGGCAAAGTGCCCTGAGTTTACACAACACAGGCTGTAACAAGGCTGGTTGGCTTCGGCCAATGGCCAGTGGGCAGGGTGGCTGCTCAGAGATGAAAAATGTTCCTGATGTCACTTCAGGACTTGAAGGTAGTAGTTTCCCTGTTTCCTCCCTTGACGTCATGCTATCTGTAACAGGTGATCATTCTAACTGTTCCATTAGGGCATAGGGTACTGGGTTTCTTAACTAAAGCCTGAATGATGCATCAGATTTATGGCCAATGTATTGAAACAGGCCTGCTGGCGCCCTGACAATTCTAATATGGACATGTTCCGTATCCTAGATTTGTGCATGCCAGCTGCTCTGCGGACAGATTTCATTTGAGCTCTCTTGGTAACGGTCAGGTGGAGGAGACAGGATTTCAGATGTGGGTAACAGGCCAGAGGACTTAGAGAGTCTCAGAAAATAGTGGTGAGAAAATATTTTCCACTCTCCCAAAGTGTTCAGATGTCTTGTGCTAGTGAGTGCAGTAGAGGTTGTTTTCTTTCTGACCACATGTGGACTCCCTGTGCCCCATCACTGCCCCCTCACAGGTGTGGTGCAGATGACCATGACCGCTATCAAAGTTAAAGATGAGACTGGATGCAGCGACTACCTGAAAGTAAAAAATGATGCTGGAAGTGTTCCCTGCTTTCCCCCAAGGGCCTAAGAACTAGTTGCCCACTGAGTGAAAAGCTTTGTGTTCTGGTGGGGCTTCTCAGCTTCTGAGAGCATGTGAACATGGAGAGATTGCTCTCCACTTTCCAAGGGGTTTCAGCCACCATTTAACCTACAACTGTGTGAACCTTTACAGTGTACTGTGCTCTTCAGATCCTGAAGGAGGCACCAGGAAACCGGTGTTCTATTAGCCATTCTGTCAGTCGCTCCTTTGCTCAGGGCCTCACAGGGAAAGCACAGAGACTGGACTACCGAATGGATGTGTTGTGGGCTGAATTGTGTCCCCCTCGCAAATATGTTGGAGTCCTAATAGCAGCGTCTCAGAATGGACCTTATTTAGAGATGGTGTCTTTGCAGAGGCAATAAAGTAAAAATGAGGCCAGTAGAGTGGGCTCTCATTCTGTGTGACTGATGCCCTTATAAAAAAGGGAAATTTTGACAAAGAGACCTGCATAGAGGGTAGACCATGTGAACAGAACCAAGGAGAAGGCAGCTGTCTACAGGCCAAGGAGATTGGCCTCATAAGAAACCAACCCTGCTGAACACCATTGATTTTGGACTTCCAGCCCCCAGAACTGTGAGACAGTGCATTTCTGTTGTTTAGGCTGCCTGGTCTGTGATTGTTTGTCACGGCAACGCTAGCAAACTAATATGATGTCCTTAAACTTTTTCTCTGCCATGGACCCCTTTGGTGGTCTAAGATGGACTCTGTGCTGCTTCTCAGAATAACACTTAAATGTAAACAGTAAAGTGCACTGGATTACAAAAGAACGAACATTTATTGAAATGCAGTTATCAAAATACCAAACATAAACATTTCTGTTATAGTACACACGTGCACTTTAATAATGGGTTACATAGCAAGGTGTAGGGAAAGTCTAAATACAACTAAAAATTCCAAGTACAGATGAAGGGTGAATTATATTCCAAGTACCTGCAACAACCATAATGTAAGATGAACATATGATTTTTATTGGTGGCAGACACATATGCCACTAATGTGGTATGTTGCCCACATTCCTAGTTAAAATGCTAAATATCTGTTATTGGTTTGCAGAAGCAAAATTTTTTTTCCCATTAAGCGTACATCTTCCTGAATTCTGTTCACGCCTAGACTGCATGATGTCTAGAGGCCTTCTGCGATCTGAGATTAGGTGGCTCTGTCTGTGGCTGCTTGCCTGGGTCTCCCTAATCCACCAGTTTGTACCTTGGGGACTTGGTGCCTGCAGCTGGTGGTCATGGCCACACCTTCTTCTCTGGGCCTCTATTGTCATGGCACAGGCTGACTTGGTTTCTGGAAGTTGCTCCCTTCTCCGTCAAAGGCAGCAGAGCAATGTCACTGCTCTGGAAGATTTCTCTGCGTAGCTGGTCTGTGACTCAGCCAAGGAGGTGTGTTAAGAAGGAGTCACAAGTCAGTTTCTCCAGAAGAGCCACCTCCATCACTGCTGTATGACTCAGCCGAGCCCTTCCTGGGGTCCCACACAGGCAGGAAGTAGCTGACTATTTATCCCACTCCATCCCTACATACCCTTATGAAGGAGCCAGCTGTCCATGAATCATGGACCTCCAGTCAGCTGGTTTCCACTCATATATGACCATCTCCCAGCTTCGGTCTCTCTAGGAGGGCTCACATGAGCTCATCCAGCTAATGTAAATAACCACATACCCCACCCACCCTCCCCTCACACATCATCTTATGTCACAGAAAGCAAACCTTTATTCAGATCTTACATTTTTAAAAAATATATTTTATTTATTTTTAGAGAGGGGAAGGGAGGCAGAAGGAGAGGGAGAGAAACATCAGTGTGTGGTTGCCTCTCGAGTGCCCTCTACTGGGGACCTGGCCCACAAACCAGGCATGTGCCTTGACTGGGAATAGAACCCGTGACCCTTTGGTTCATAGGCTGGCCTCAATCCACTGAGCCACACCAGCCAGGGCCAGATCTTGTGTTTTGAATGGAGGAATTAAACCATAATCGAAACGTTCTCTTTATGGCATAAGGGAGGATCCTGTTCTTCAAATAAATGCAGAAGTTACATTATCTCAATTGGAAGCTCTTTGGATAGAATATTACAGTATTCCATTTATTTTAAAACATGCTTTTTTTCATGCTTGAATACCTCTGAATATGTGTCTTGCGATTCGTGTGTCTTGTATTTGACAAAATAGGATGCATAAAGAGAGAGCCTTCTAGGGAATTAGAGGATCTGGGCTGGGGGCTGAAACACAGCTGAGACCTACATGCTACCTCTAGTTTGATCACCTGTCTCTCTGTGGTCAGCACATCTGAAACTTTGTTCCTGAGACTATTTGATGTGGGTCAGAGCCTCATGGTCCTGAGGGCTATATGCTTAGGGAATGGTCGTGCAAAGGAGTCATAGGAGGCTATTCTCTGGCTCCTTGTTCCTCCTCTGAGGGGGTCTACTTCATGACTGTGGACATGCTGCGGAAGGAAAAGTCAGTGGAGGGTCCAAACCACATGACCAGATATATGAAAAGACAAGGGGTCTAAACCACAGGACTGGCGATATGCTAGGGGAGGAAAAGGTCTCCCTGGGGGCAAGGTCCCACCCTACCATTGTTGCCCTCCCAGTGTTGCCATTGCCAGGCACCGGGGCTTTCCACCCTGGCGACCCTCCATACCTGGTTTGTCATTCCCACTTTGCCCATGTCTACCTAACTGCCTGCTGCATCGAATATATTTTAGATCATAATTTAGAAAAAGTGTAAAAGTGCAAAATGTATGTTTGTGGGTCTATTTAATTAAAAAAACAACAACAACACATGCTTCAGAAAGAAACCCCTGAAAAAGAAAAACAAGAAGGCAACTCTGCTCAGGGCACTGCTGTTGACTGCTGACTTGCTTAGCCGTCAGCCTTGAGGAACTCCGTTGGAATGCTGCCAAGGACCCTCGGGGATCTCTGCTCTCTCCGAAGGTGGCCTCAGGGCAACAGCACAGATGTTGCAGCTGCTGGTGGGATTACATGGTATCCAAAAAGGAGAGTACTTGCGTAGGAATTATAATGTAAAAAATATTTTTGAAACACAACTGATATATTCAAGGAATTTGAAAAAAAAAGTGCATAAGGAGGCTCTTGTGCTCTTCCCCCGCTCCCCCCAGTGCTACCGCCTGACAGCACTCTGATACAGTGTCACCACCAGGGTGCTGCCAGGGCCCACAGAGCTTACTCAGAGTTCCCTGTTTCAGATGCATTCGTGGGTGTGTGAATAGTTCTACGCAATATCGTCACACGTGTAGATTCTTATAACTGCCACCAAAATCAATATACAGAACAGTTCCACCACCTCCTGCCTCTCTCATGGTACCCCATTCCCAGCCGCATAACCCCTCTCCCTCCCATCCTTAATCCCTGGCAACCACTAGCGGGTCTTCCATCTCTACAGTTTTGTTATTTCAAGAATGTTACATAAGTGGCATTATATAGTGTGTAACATTTTGGTTGACTTTTTTCACGTGGCATAATTCCTCTGAGGTCCATCCAAGACCTCCTGGGTGTGTTAGTAATTCATTTCTTTTAAATCAAAGAATGGTGTTCCATGACATGGGTGTGTCACAGTTTTTTTTTTTTTAACCATTTATCTACTGAAAAACATTTGGGGTTGTTTCTTGTTTTTTAGCCATTATGAATAAAACTGCTATCTGCACAGTACTGTATTGTACTAGGTACTATGTACTATGTAAAAGATGTGTATGATACACATCTTTTTACCCAAATTTTGGGAGGAAAAATAATGATGTGCATTATACATGGGTAGTAATAAATTCCATATCTATATAAATGTTTTAATCCTTTTATTTATGCTTATGCATTAAAAGTGTAACTCCAGAAAGCGATAATGATATCCATATGTTAAAAAATAAATGCTGAGCCCTGGCTGGTGTGGGTAAGAGGGTTGAGCGCCAGCCTGCGAACCAAAGTGTTGCCAGTTCGCTTCCCAGTTGGGGCACATGCCTGGATTGCAGGCTGGGTCTCCCCTGGTGAGGGGCACGCAAGAGGCAACCACACTTGGATGTTTCTCTCCCTCTCCTTCCTTCCTCTCCTTCTTTCCCATCTGTCTAAAAAGAAATAAATAAAATCTTTATTTAAAAAATGCTAAACTTCCTATATAATACAAAAACCAAGTATTTAAATATAAATAAGTAAATAATTGAATTAAAAAATTTAAACAAAAAATTTTGTTTCCCTGAAAGTTTGGGCCAAAAATATGGGTGAGCATTACACATGGCAAAATATGATAATTTTAAAGGTAAAAAAATGATACTACTAGACAGACCAAAGGTTTGCTGAGAGGGCAGACCGAATTTTGTACACATTTGTATCCTCTAGTACTTAGCATAGTGTTGCGCACAGATGTTCAATAAATGCTTGTTTAGTGAATGGAAAGCTGTATAGCACCCATTTCAAGGTGACGGTATGGCAGAGTAGTTAAAACCAAAGGTTTAGACTCAGACAGGATTTGAGGCCTGTGTTTGTCACCTCCTGGCTGACCTAATGTGGATCTCTGCTCCTCACCGTAATCCCAGTGCTGCTGCTATCAGGCTGTTGTGAGAATTAAGTGAGGGAATGCATGGAGCTCCTAGACATCTCTGTTATACAGTAGGTGCATAATAAATTGCAGCTGTGACTACTATTCATTAGTAGAGCATGAATCTACCTAAGATCATAATAATGCAATAACTAGTAACTTTTTATTGCTTTTATTGTAAAATGCTTTATCCTTTAAATGAAGCTGTACCATTATATAGTCCACATTCATGCATATTTAAATTTGGTATTCATGTGTAGGCAAACATTTAAAATAACTAAACACTTTCTCTTTTAAATGACAATACTTGCTTAACATTATAATGTTATCTTATGAACATTAATAGTCAACTATGTTAACATGCATGTGCATATTTTTAGACATTAGGAAGGACTGGAATGTTCTTTCCTGTGTAGCTGGTCAGGGGTTTGATAGCTGTTCTTAGAGAAGTGGCCTGAACAGATTTCACCTTTTCCCCTTCATCGTACTATAAACCAAGATTTTCAACCTTTTTCCTCTCATGGCACACATAAACTAAGTACAAAAAATCTGCGGCACACCAAAAAATATATTTTTTCCTGATCTGACAAAAATAAGAGGTATAATTTTGATTCATTTACACCAGATGGCTACTGCTGTATTGGCCATTGTCCTTTTTTTATCTGACCATCTGAGGGAATAGAGGGCAGTGCCCCTGACTAAACAGTCAGGTACTGCGTGTTATAAAAATTCTTGCAGCACACAGGTTGAAAATCACTGTTATAAATTCATTTGAAATTCATAAATTCATTCATCTTGTTTCCTTTCTTTTCTTTTTCAGAAACCTGGACGCTGTCTGAGCATTTGTGGGGAGAGCATCCTGCGTGCCTGGGTGTCTGTGTGTCACGGTAGTGGGGAGTGTCTCTCCAGTGACCTCCTGGAATGCCATTAAAGCCCTGAGTCACACAGAGCCTCCCACCACACAGCATGAGGCAGCAATTAGAAACTAACCATTAACTACCTACAGGGGCAGGCAGAGGCGAGTTAAATTTCCAGCTGTTTGACAAATAAACACCAGTGATGTTTACCATTGCAAAAATGGAGCTAGCATCAATTGGCCATGACATAAGAAGGCCCTTCTGTGAGGGAGGGGTTGTGCTGGTGATGTTGGGTTCATAAAGATTACTTAGTCTTTGTGTGTGACCCTGGCAGGATGTGGTGTGTGTAGGAAAGGTTATTTAGAAATGTTTCTTGGAGGAATCTGGGCTTTGCAGGTGGATAGAATGGACAGATATGGGAGACAAAGAATTCCAGAGCTTGTCCACCCTGTCCCCATCGCACATTGGCCACACTTGACTGGTTACCTGCCTGCTGTGGTGTCTTTGCTCAGCTGCCTCCTGAACCTAAAACACCTTCCTTAAAGAAATTCTACTCTCCTCTCAAGATCCACTTCTGATGTCACTTCCTCTATGGTGCCTTCCTTCCCTCTACCAGACAGAATTATTTGGTGTTTTTCTTCTGTGGTGACAGATGTTTATTATATGTGAAATATATAAATGTCAAAATATATAATATTGAAACATACATATTATGATATGTACACATTATATAACATATAATACTTATTAAAATATACACATTATAATGTATAATATTAAAATATATGAAACATATATAATATTAAAATATAGACACATACCTCAGAGATATTGCAGGTTTAGTTCCAGATCATCACAATAAATCAAATATTGCAATAAAGCAAGTCACATGAAGTTTTTGGCTTCCCAGAGCCAATAAGAGCTGTGTTTATACTATAGTCCATTCAGTGTACAATAGCAGTATGTCTAAAAAAATTATTAATTAAGAATACTGTGTTGCTAAAAGAAATACATCATCTGAGCCTGTTGGAAAAATGGCACCGACAGATTTGCTGGATGCAGAGTTGCCACAAACTTTCAATTTGTCAAAAATGCAATATCTGTGAAGCACAATAAAGTGAGGTATGCCTGTATATTATAAGATGTTTATATATAAGATTATAAGCTATATAAAGATATATCTACCTACATATTTTTTAGCCTCCTGATCAGATGGAATATATGAGTTGATTTTTGAATGTTGAAGCAGCCTTGCATACCTGATATGAATTCCACTTGGTTGTGGTATAACATTCTTTTTGTACATTGTTGGATTCAATTTGCTATTATTTTGTTGAGGAATTTTACATTTATGTTCATAAGAGATATTGGTCTATATACTTCTTTTCTCAGAATGTCTTTGGTTTTGGTACTAGGGGAATGTTGATAGAATGGGTTAGGAAGTATTCTGCTTCTGTTTTGTAGGACAGATAGTAGATAATTGGTCTGATTAGCTCCTTAAAAGTTTGGCAAAATTCATCAGTGAAACTTTGTGGGCCTGGTGCTTTCTGTTCTGGAACTTTGTTAGTATACCCTTAGCATAATAATCCTAGTTATTTTAAATTCCAGATAATTCCAAAATCTCTACCCTATCTCTGTCTGGTTCTGATAATGGGCTTTGTCTCTTCAGGCTGTGATGTTTTCCTTCCATCTTGCCTCTTAATTCTCTGTTGAAAGTTGCATGTGATGTCTCAGGGAAAAGGAACTGTGTGACTTTGGTGTGAGGTTTTAGGCTTATCTGGCTGGAAGGTATTCTGTGTTTACACTTTGCTGTAGCTGTGGTGTCGGATTCTAAAATTTCCTCTAATCTTCTAGTTTTTGCCTCCCATGTGATCTCAAATTTTCCTAGAGACTCCTTACATGGGAACTGAGGCTTGCAGAGATTTTTTTTTTCAGTTGTAATCCCATTATTACATAGGAATCCTTTTGATGAGGTGGTGAGGTGTGGGGAGGAGAAGCATCTATAGTCCTACTTTAGCTCTCAGTCTTTCAGTGAGTCTGGATGGGATATTTCTCTGTCCCCAGGTCAGGTAAACGTTCCTAAACGCCCAGCTGGTTAGATTCTGGTAAACAGTTCCTGTTGAGGGCAGGCCTTGTTAAGGAGAACAGAATGTTTTCCCTTCCTGGCAACAAGAGGGGATTTTTCTCTGGCCTTCACAGGAATCCTCCGGCAGGATTCCTGGTGGTAAAACCCACAAAAAATGTGAGGACCTCGACCCCCAACACTGGGTCTTCTTAGAGGGTTTATTCTCGAGCTTGTCCACAGTGAACCTCCAGCAACTAGTCAATTACACCTTACTGTGTTCCTACAGGTACTGGCTCCAGTGGCACCTTCTGCTCCTGATAACCTGTGATTCTCTGTATTTGCCTGCCTGTCTCTCCAGTTTTGAGGCTATATATTGCCTTGTGATCTGTTTTCCGATGGATCGAACAAGAACTAAAGTTGATTTTCAGTATGTTCAGCCTTTTTATTGATGGGAAAATGGGTGATGACTTCTAAGCTGTTTATACATCTGGAACTGGAAGTTGGTGTGTTTTTTAGTCTGTCTTAGTTTATGGACTGAGATTTGTACCCATTATAGACTGATTTCTGCAAGTATTGTTGGAAACTCCTTGGCAGCAATTTAATCTATAAAAAGGACCCCCAGACCTCATATATAGGAACCTGAGGCAAAGAGATGATTTAAAAAAAATTAAATATATTTTTATTTTTTAAGTATATTTTATTGATTATGCTATTAGAGTTACCCATTTTTTCTCCCTCTTTTTACCCTCTGCCCTGCACCCCCTCTCCCATGGGCATTCCCCCCACCCCCCCTTAGTTCACATCCATGGGTCATACATATAAGTTGTTCGGCTTCTCCATTTCCTATACTATTCTTAACCTCCTCCTGTCTATTTTGTACCTACCATTTATGCTTCTTATTCCCTGAACCTTTTCCCCCATTCTCCTCCCTCCTCCTCCCCACTGATAACCTTCCATGTGATCTCCATTTCTGTGATTCTGTTCCTGTTTAACTTCTTTGTTAAGTTTGCTTTTGTTTTTGTTTTATTGGGTTCAGTTGTTGATGGTTGTGAGTTTGTTTTCACTTTACTGTTCATAGTTTTGATCATCTTCTTTTTCTTAGATCAGTCCCTTTAACATTTCATACAATAAGGACTTGATGATGGTGAACTCCTTTGAATTTACCTTATCTGGGAAGCACTTTATCTGCCCTTCCATTCTAAATGAAAGCTTTGCTGGATAGAGCAATCTTGGATGTAGGTCCTTGCCTTTCATGACAGAATACTTCTTTCCAGCCCCTTCTTGCCTGTAAGATTTCTTTTGAGAAATCAGCTGACAGTCTGATGGGAACTCCTTGTAGGTAACTGTCTCCTTTTCTCTTGCTGCTTTTAAAGATTGTCTCCTTATCTTTAATCTTGGCTAATGTAATTATGATGTGCCTTGGTGTGTGTTTCCTTGGGTCCAACTTGTTTGGGACTCTCTGGGCTTCCTAAAAGTCTACTTCCTTTGCCAGATTGGGGAAGTTTTGCTTCATTATTTTTTCACATAAGTTCTCAATTCCTTGTTCTTCCTCTTCTCCTTCTGACACCACTATGATTCAGATGTTGGAATGTTTAAACTTGTCCTGGAGGTTCCTAAGCTTGTCCTCATGTTTTGGAATTCTTGTTTCTTCATTCTGTTTCAGTTGGATGTTTATTTCTTCCTTTTGTTCTAAATCATTGATTTGAGTCCCAATTTCCTTCCCTTCACTGTTGGTTCCCTGTGCATTTCTCTTCATTTCATTTTGCATAGCCTTTACTTTTCCCTTCATTTTGCACCCATACTCAACTATTACTATGAGCATCCTGATTACCAGTGTTGTGAACTCTGCATCTGATAGGTTGGCTATCTTTCCATCACTTAGTTCTATTTTTGGAGCTTTGATCTGTTCTTTCATTTGGGACATATTTCTTTTGTTGCAGTGCAGTTCTTATGTGGTAAAGGGCAGGGCCTTAGGTATTCAGCAGGGTGGGGCAATCCACATCACTGCATTGTAGCTCTGTATGTGGGGGAGGGGTCTGAGAGGGAACAATGCTGCTTGCTCAGCTCTTGGCTGGCTTTCAGTCCCTTTTCTGCTACCCACAAGCAAATTGAACCCTTCTGGTGCTGATTCCTGGGAGGGTGAGTTTGTGTATGTTTTAGGACCCTGTGCGTCTCTCCAACAAACTCTCCTGTGTGTTTGGAAGTTTCTCCTGCTGTCACAACCCCCACAGATTTTTATAGCCAGAGGTTTTGGGGGTTTTATTTCCCCATGCTGGATCCTGGGTTGTGTGATCTGTGTTTCTTGCTCCCTAGTTGTTCCTCCCACTTTATCCACACACAAATGTGGGACTGCCTTGTCTGCCTTGTTGTGCATCCTCTTGATCCTGGCTGCCAGTCTCCACCCCTCTTACTAGTCTGGATGAATGTTTCTTCTTTAACTCTTTGGTTGTTGGACTTCCATATAATTTGATTTTCTGTCAATTCTGGTTGTTATTTGTTTTTAAATTTGTTGTCCTTCTTTTGGTTGTGTAAGGAGTGTATCTACCTATGCCTCCATCTTGGCTGAAGTCTCTTTTTGAATTTTCTGAGGGACTTCCACACAAACTATACAATGAATCTGTCTTTGTCTTCAGGACTCTGAACTCCTCAAAGGTGATATTGTGTCTTATTCACCCTACTTCTCCCATCGTTTGACATAGTGTCTGGCATACAATAGGTGTTCAATAAATATTTGTGTTTACTGAATAAGCAGTAGATTGTAGAGACATGCTGAGCTCACAAGATCAGTTTTAGCAGTGAAGTCTTGTCCAATGCTGATTTCTCTGTCCATATGAAATGTATATTAGCATGTGCTACTTTGAAGTGACATTTCTAGAAGGGAATTCCCCAATATTTTCCTGGGATTGATAGGGGACTTAAGAGTTGGAAAATTTTAGTTGAAGTAATAGCTAATAAGCTTAGTAATCAATGCACGTGAAAGCTTTTGTCCAGGTACTGAAGGTATGACCCACCCTGACTCCAGGAGACCATAAGCAGTTCCACCTTTGTTCCTCAGGAGGACTGCAAGCAATTCAAGATGATATCTGAGCCATTGTACTCCAGGGTGAGATGACCACCACCCAGGACACAGCTAAAGACCACCACCTGGGGCACAGCTTAAGACTGCTGCCCAGGGTGAGAATGCTGTAGTTGGTTTTCTTCAATCCAATTAACTTTTCCCTGACTTCCAAACCCCTTACCTACACT
>JAPYXV010002841.1:0-12783 GCA_028533065.1 Trachops cirrhosus
GGTGTGCTGGAATTGGAATATAAGATTGAAACTGTACGGAATAATCTAAAATAAAAAAAAAAGAAAAAAAACAAAAACAAAACAAAACAAAAGTGCCTTTGATTTCTGAATATTGACTTTGTATTCGACTGTTTGCCAATTTCATTTATTAGGTAGAGTAGTTTTTTGGTGGAGTCTATAGGATTTTCTATGTACACTATGATGTCATCTGCAAATGATGAAGTTTTGCTTCCTCTTTTCCAATTTGAATACCTTTTATTTCTTTTTCTTGTCTGAGGGCTTGGGCTAGGGCTTCCAATGGTATGTTGAATAGAAATGGTGAAAGCAGACATCCTTGTCTTGTTCCTGATCTTAGTAGAAAAGCTTTTACCTCTTGCCCATTGAGTATGATGTTGGCTGTAGGTCTCTCATATATGGCCTTTATTAAGTTGTGTAATGTTCCCTCTACTCCCACTTTGCTGGGTGTTTTTATCATAATTTGGTGTTGTACCTTATCAAATGTTTTTTCCACATCTATTGATATGATCATGTGATTTTTGCCTTTCCCTTTATTTATGTGATGTATTACATTTATTGATTTTCAAATATTGTGCCATACTTGTATCCCTGGGATGTACCCCACTTGGTCATGGTATATGATCTTTTTAATGTATGCTAGATGCTGTTTGCCAGTATTTTTTAAGGATTTTAGTGTCTATGTTCATCAGTGATATTGGCCTTAGGTTTTCTTTCTTTGTCATGTCTTTATCTGGTTTTGGGATTAGGATGATGCTGGCTTCATAAAAAGATTTTGGGCATCTTCCATATTCTTGGATTTTTTTTGACTAATCTGTGAAGGTTAGGTGTTAGCTCTTCCTTAAATGTTTTCTAAAATTCTCCTGTGAAACCGTCCAGCCCAGGGCTTTTGCATGCCAGAAGTGTTTTGATTACTGCTTTGATTTCATCAGCTGTTATTGGTCTGTTCAGGCTTTCTGCTTTCACTGAGTTTTGGAAGATTATATTTTTCTAGAAATTTGTACATTTCACCCAGGTTTTCAACTTTCTTGGCATATAGTTCTTTGTCATCATTTCTTACAATCCTTTGTATTTGTGTGGTATCAGTTGTAATCTCTCCTCTTTCATTTCTGATTGTGTTTATTTGGGTCCTCTCTCTTTTTTCTTGATGAGTCTGCTTAAAGTCTTGTCGATTTTCTTTATCTTTTCAAAGAACAAGCTCCTGGACTTAATGATCCTTAGAATTGTGCATTTAGTCTCTACATTGTTTAATTCTCCTCTGATCTTCGTTATTTCTTTCCTTCTACTTGCTGTGGGCTCTTTGTTGATGTTCCTCCAGTTCTTGTATGCATAGGGTTAAGTTGTTTATTTGAAATGTTTCTATCTTTTTAAGGTAGGCCTGTGTTGCTATGAACTTCCCTCTCAGGACTGTCTTCACTGTGTCCCATAAGTTTTGGACTGTTGTGAGCCCATTTTCATTTGTTTCCGGAAACTTTTTGAGTTCTTCCTTGATTTTATTCTTAACCCATTCATTGTTTAATGGCATGCTGTTCAATCTCTATGAATTTGAGTGTTGCATTTTTTTCTTGCAGTTGATTTCTAGTTTCAGTCTGTTTTGGTCAGAGAAAATGCTTGATATGATTTCAATTTTATCAAATTGTTGAGGCTTGTTTTGTGTCCTATTATGTGTTCTATCTTTGAAAATGTTCCATGTGCATTTGAAAATAATGTGTGTTTTGCTTCTTTGGGATAAAAGGCTCCATATATATCAGTTAAGTCCATTTGGTCTAGGACATTGTTCAATGCTGCAATGTCTTTGTTGATATTTTGTTTGGAAGATCTATCCATTTTTGACAGTGGGATGTTAAAATCCCCTACTGTAATAGTGTTGCTGTCAAGATCTATCTTGAAGTCCTCCAAGATTTTCCTTATCTATTTTCCTGTGTTGGGTGCATATATATTTATAATGTTTATGTCTTCTTGATGGATTCTTCCCTGAGTATTATGAAATGTCCTTCTGGTTCTCTTTTTATAGTTATAAATAATTGAATCCATACTGCAAAAAGAGACCATGTACAAACCTCTTTGTTGCATATTTAGGAAATGTATATTATTATAAACATATAATTACTACCAGAGATATGGGTTAGTTTTGATATTAACTTCCCAACTCTCCTCACTAGACATCATACAACTTGAGCCAGCTATGAATAAAGCCATTTTTTTCTGGTCCTGGTTTTCTTGTCCTTTGTGTCCTGGATGACTTACACTGTATTTATTTCATACCATTCTCCTCTGAGATTCTTGCATCCTGATATCAGGAATTTTCATCCTGATTGCAGGGATAGCTTTTGGTTTCTATTTCTGCAATTGTTCAATGAAAGGATTTGAAACATTTTTTTGCAGATTTCTAAGCACAGGGTCTAAGGAGAACAGCTTTGCCTGCCCTATTGTCTGCAGATGGCCTGGTAGGGGTGGCATCTCTGTGTGTATTTATTGTGTGGTTTGTTTCTCTCTGCTTTGAATATGTTACAACTTGAAAGCTCACTTCTGTTCTCTTTTTTTGCATATTTCTTGTCTACTTGAGTTGTCTTCTTATAAGAATTTTCAAGTCCACCCTGGCATTTGGTGAGATAATAATATCCACTTTGATTCCAAAATGATAATCGCTCCTTAGTTTTTTTCAGAAAGACTTGGGCTCTGCAGTGCTTTTTTGTTTCACTGTTAAATATGTACCCCCCTCACCATCAAGGTCCCAAACAGTTGATCAAAATATTTACCCAATAAAAAACATTCTTACACTGGAGGGGAATTTCTCCACTTCCTTAAACTAGCTTAAGAGGTGTCAAAACCCCACTGGGATTTAGGCTGTTCGAGAGCAATCACAATGTGTAGAAAAGTATGCAGAATATTTATTTTTAAACATTTTCTTGGGTTAAGCCAATATTTGTTATATGAATCTTAGAAATAATAACTGTAGATGGAGAGAGATAAATTGTATTGAAAGAATGTTTTTCAAGTAAAAAAAACCCCAGCTGATCAGTTAAGTCACCAATGTTGTCCTGCTTTCATTATAATTGCTAAAAAAAACTTGATGTTTTCAATTTTCTATTTTTTAATTTAATTTTTTATCCTATTTTTACAATTGAATTTCTACTAGACTGCTTCTGGAGAGATCAGGAAGATAGGGACAAACTCCAGGGGAGAAGTGCTCTGTGAATTGTTCTCACTAGACAGAGTTCACTAAGATATGGCCCGGCTACTGGCCCAGCCTGGTTATTCTCCAACATTTTAGATTCCCACGGAGTTTGTCCTCAGGGTCAGGATTCTATTGTTGATTAAGGGGGTCAGGGTTAGTTTCCAGTCTAAGTCACTTTGTAATGTATTATGCAGTTCTTTGATCTTTTAAAAAGGTTTTGTTACCAGACAGCCTTGTGCTCCTACCACTCACTGCCCTCAGACAAAATCTCTGGAGACAGATTTGGGTGGAAAGGAAAAGGAATCCTTTTTAAAAAAAAAAAATATTTCAGTGACTATGCTATTACAATTGTCCTATTTCCCCCCTTTATTCCTCTCTGTCCTGCATACCTCCTCCCACCCACATCCCCCCACCTTAGCACATGTCCATAGGTCGTGCACAGAAGTTCTTTGGATTTTCCATTTCCTATACTATCCTTAACCCCCCTGTCTACTTTGTACCTACCATTTATGCTACTTATTCTCTGTACCTTTTCCCTCAAACCCCCCTCCCCACTGATAACCCTCCATGTGATTTCCATTTCTGTGATCCTTTATTTAAAGTATATACAGCTTGAAATAATGGCAGATTTCTGCCTCAAAGCTTGTTTCCTTTAAAATGCCTCAAAGAAAATCACCCAGCCACTCTCTGTCCACTCAGTTCAAGGCTGCACCAGGAACCTCTCCTCCCACCCAAAGTACTGTCCTTTCATCCTTCAGAGTCAATGTGTCCAGGCATCCCACTGACCCGCCCTTTGTCCTCTTCCTCCAGCTGCTGCCCTCCAGTGATCTTCTAAGCCCAGTCCCACACATTAGTGCAGTGAGCCCCAAGCCCTGCCTGGGATGGAGCAGACGGAGTGGCAGTAATGGCAGTAATGGGGGAAACTGCCATTGCCAAGGCACCCCACTGGAGGAGCATCAGGCAGCAGGAAGACAGCTGCCACAGCTGGAGCTGCTGCTGACAAGGGTCTCCTCTGGGGGAGCCCACAGACAACCCACAGTCAGGCAGCTACCATGACAGCTTCCTGCAGCTTCCTGTGTGAAGGAGAGGTGGGAGGCTTTTCTCACTGATGAGCAGAAGCTGGCCACTGACAGGCCCACACAGGAGACCTCCTCCATCCCCTCTTACCAGAGCCTGCTGTACTCCAGATAGGTCCTGAAGCACTCACAGAGGTGTCCTGAGAATCTTCCTGGACCACTAGGTCCCCAGTGCCTGGGGCCCAGGCACTCTAGCCTCCCACAGTTGGGAAAGAGGGTAGAATCTGAGAATGAGCAGCATTTCTGCATGCTAGTCTTTTAAAGGCTCCCCCAGAATCCCCTGCACTGCCAAGGCAATGTACTCTGGTTTGGCAGCTGCTCTGCGGCTGATCCTGCACCATCCCCAGTGCCTTCAAACCCCTTCCCCATTTCCAGGGTTGGGGTGTTTCCCTCCAGTACAGTATGGGGTACTTGTAAAACAGGTGCTTAACAAAAGGTAATTGAATATGTAAGTAAGGATTATTTGTATACTTGTTAGTTTAGTTTTAAAATTTAATAACAAATGGTAATCATTATTTCAAATGTAGTCACTACCATTGATTTTCTGATACTCCAGGAATTCTCCAGTTCCTAATAAATGTCAGAAAGTCCTTCAAACTTAAGTTTAATTCCTTTTAATAAAAATAAACACAGATGGCATAATTTATAGAAAGAGGAAGATAGTGTCATCCACTTAAGCATGGGCTTAATTACAATATTTATACTTTTGGGAAATCATACTTTTTCTTTTTTGGAGTGAGCTTTCACTCAATGTAGTCTAAGTTCCTAAAGGAGCAAACCAACCAATTCTTTTTTTTCATTATAATTTACATTTGATATTATTTTATATTAAATTCAGATGTACAGCATTATGGTTAGACAATCATGTACTTTACAAAGTGTTCCTCCCAATATTTCAAGCACCCATCTGCCATCAAACATATTTATTGCAATATTATTGACTATTCTCTATGCTGTACTTTATATCCCTGTGAGTATTTTGTAACTACCAACCTGTACTCCTTAATCCCTTCTCTTCTTCCATCCAGTGGCCCAACCCCCTTCCTGTCTGGCAATCAGTGTCTCTCTCTCTGTGTCTATGAGTTTCAAACCAATTCTTAATTCTGAATGTTATTTGGAGCAAAATGTTAAACCAAATGTTAAACAAAAATTCCTCAAATTTATTTGAAAGGCATTTCAACGTGCTCATTTTAGCTTCCTCACAGTTTCTGTGCCCATGAGCAACAGAGCTGAATTGAACATTGCTTTTTGCAGGTGTTCATTTCTGACTGCACTAACAGGAGGTAGGGTGGGCAGGGAGGAGAGGCCCACCTCTGCGGGACTATAGAATCTGGCTGGCCACTGGCCCTGGGAGCTAAGCTAACTGGAAAGATGCACCTTTGTTCATTTCTGTGCTTACAGTGATGGCCTTTGGGCACCAGGTCCTGCCAGATTGTTTTCTGGCAAAGAAGCAAATGGCTCCTTAGTAAAAATATTTTATTTCATGCTTATTCTAAGTCTCAGGAAACCAAGAGAAACAAGTTCATTTGAGTTTTCTGAACCAGAACACACTGGTAATTAAGGCTCTGTGCACTCCTCTAATGTAGGCTGCAATTGTCAGTTGGGAAAACCCAGGTCATTCCACAGCCATCCTGGCATTGGAGCTCTGGAGACACCTCAGGGCACACTGGAAGTTGCTACTGTGTTGAGAGTTGTTCTGGCCTGCAGTCCCAATTGCTGTGCTGCCTCATGCAGTGCCACAAAGTAGTATGGTCACCCATTCATGGATGCATTCAATTCAAACTAGTGGGTTGTACTAAAAATAAACGCTCAAAAGCTGCTGCCTGATTTAGAGCTAGAACTTAAGCTTTTCAAGAACTGATGGAAAGTCCAGGACTGAGTCCTCATCTGCCTACCAGGCCTTCTTAAGGAGGCCTGCTCAGGGCGGGAGGCTTAGCCGGGCTGTTGGGCCAGGTCCTGACCTTTCTCTGTTCTGAACAGTCGTGGTTACTGACACAGGTCAGTGCTCACAGAGGAAACAATCTCATCTTCATGGGTCTGCTGCTTCTGGGAGACAGCTTGCTGCTGAATGGCAGGCAACCAGGTAAAATTTCCCAGGGCAAGAGGAGCTCTGCCTTCCTGTGGTCTGCTGTCCAAACAGGCAGAGGGTGATCGTCATTAAGTCTTTGGCTCAGAACCTTCTCATGGCTTCCTATTGCACTCAGCATCAGTTCCACAGCCCTTGACCCTGCCTAACCACCACACTTTCGTCATGGGCTCCATTCCATCAGTCACTTGAAACAGAGCAAAGATGTGCTTGCCCAGACTCCTGTGTTTCTGTCTCCTCTGCCTGGAGAGTTTGTCTTTCAGGTGAGTGCTCTGTGTGATCTTACAAGAAGCTTTCTGTGGCCTTACTTTGTACAATAGACTCTCCCCACCAGTCTTGGAATTCATCATTTTCTTTTACTTTGTTTTATTTTATCTCATGTCTCTTATATCCACCTGACAATTTAGGTATTTATTTGTCTTCCATCATGAGTACAAAGATTTATCTATTATGTTTATGTACTGCTGGATCCCAGTGCTTAGCACAGTGTCCAACACAAAATAGATACCACATCTATTTTAGTCACAATTAAATAAATAATAAATAATTTAAAAGTGTTGAATGCAAGAATATATTTGGAAAATAAGATGTATTAGACCCAACCCCCTCTCTCTCAGGGAGCCTGGGCTCCTAGGTAGATTTGTCCACTTTCTTCCTAACCTCTTTACTTAACTGAAGTACAATTTTTATAAGAATTCAGTGAGATGAGTTTGGGCAAATATGTAAACCTGTATAACCTCCACTGCAGTCAAGACATGGAACAGTTGTATCACCCAGTATGCTTCCTTTTGCCCCTTCCCAGACCCTCCTCAAACCCACAGGAACCCACTACACAAGTTTAGTGGGTTCAAGAGCTTACATTTGCTTATTCTAGAATACCATACACATAGATATACAATAGGCACTCCTGAGATCCACTAACGTTGTTTTGTTTTTCAATAGTTCTTTTTATTGCTAAGTAATATTCAGTTGTATATATTGTATATATACCTTAATTTGTCCATTCACCTGTTGATGGACCTCTGGGTTATTTACAGCTTTGGGCTATTGTGAATAAAGCTTCTATGAACATCCTTATATTAGTCTTTGAATGGACAAATGTTTTCACTTTCATTGGATAAATAGAAGAATTACTGGTTCATAGTGTAGATATATGTTTCATTGAACCTGATAGTGCTGAACTATTTTTTAAAGTGCCTGTATCATTTTGCACTTTTCCTAGAAAACTATGACACTTGGTATAGTCAATTTTCTTAATATTAGTCATGTTAATGAGTATGAAGTGGTATTTACTGCTGGTTTTAATTTGCATCTCCATAATAACTAATAACACAGCATCCCTTCATGTACTTATTAGCTGTTCATGTACTATCTTTTGTAAAGTCTCTGTTAAAATCTTTTATCCATTTTAAAGAACTGGGTTGCCTACTTTGTTTTATTTGCAGAGGATAAATGTTACTTTAATTGATATAACATTATATTAGTTTCAGGCGTATAAAGTAATGAATCAATAGTTGTATATTGAATCACCACAATAAGTCTAATTAACATCTGGTTGTTCACTTTCTTATTATTGAAATGAGGACAATTCTTGTCAGATATATGTGTTGCCAATATTATCTTCCAGTTTGTATCTTGATTTTTTTTCTTAAGTGTCCTGCTAGTGTGTTTCTTCATGTCTTTTCAGGAATCCTTATGACAGCTCTACATATACAGCTCTGTTATAGACTTATGATTATTTAATTCTTATAGTGTTTCTCACAATTTACTTGATGGTAGATTCCATGATACTGGGGCCTTGGCTTCTAATCTTTATATTTCTACTTCACCACACAAGCAGAGCCAAAGCATTCTCCTGATGAGTATGTTAGTTGACAATGGATTGGCTTCTATATAAACTGTGTAGACAGGTTAACAGATTGGTGCTCTTTCCTATTAAATTATAAGATGATTTTGTGAGGGTTTAAGACTCTTCTTTGTTAAGTACAGTACTGTAGAGAGAATTGGTTCTCAGAATTTGTTCTTTGGGTGCCTAAGCCCTATGAAAGCAAAGGTCTTTTTCAACATTGGTCTCCTGCACTCCTCTACCATACTGAGCATGGTGCCTAGCACACAGCAGGTGCTCATTAAATATCCTATCATCTGGATGAAATGAGTGAATATGTCCAAGAAGCACTTATGTGGCCCTCCTATGTTCAAGGAAAGCCTCTTAGTCAGGCTGTACATGGTTAACAGAGGTCAGGGTTGTCCTTGACAGTCACTTGCAGGAGGGAAGGGTCTGAAGGGAGGGGGGAAGTTGCTGTGTTCCTGTCTTTCAGTTTCCTGGGTTTAATCTATTTCTAGAAATCAAGCATTTCCTTATGTGTCTTTGAAATTACCCAGTTATATTTTGAAATGAGTTTTTTAATACTACAGGTTTCTGGGCTTTCAGGAAAAACATTTGCAGATATCAATTTATGTTTCTACAATGTTCATTTGAGAGAACATCATTTTTATGATAGGACCTGATTAGTCACCTAAATCAATATTTAGTGTCCCATAAATCTTCCACTGTAATACCATAAACTAGAGCCATTTATTTTTAATAAAATGGCTCAGTATTTTTTAAAATTTGATCTATTGTGCTATATTAATTATGTAAGTAGAACTGGGTTTTCATATTTTCAGTGACAATATAATACCTCAAACTATCTCTAATAGATATTAGTGATGAATGAGTTACATCCCTGACTCTGAAGTTTACAGTAGAGTAAACACAATCTAGCAAATTTTATCTTCCTAGCAGCAGCAAGCAAGTGGTGGAGCTGAAGGACAAAGCCATGTTCAGATCCCTACAAGGCATCTCTTGACCACTGAACTTTGTGGTACAGTCACTTCCACTGGTGGACTTTGGGTTGTTCGATGGCTAGTCAAACATGAGAAAAGCTGAGATGAAATCAAACTTCTGTCCTTTGTCCTTTCAGAGTCTCCTTAGTTGCTTTCACTGTCTGAGCAGCAGATAGCTGAGGAGCTTAGTTCTCAATGTTTAATGGTACACCCCAATTCCTCCTCAGCCCCTACACAGACTTGAGAATAGACGTTGCTTCTCTCAGTGCTGGCATCCTGCAGTTCCTAACTCCTCTAGAGGTTCTCTCCTGTCTAAGTCTGACTGGCACCACTCTCACTAGATGCTTAACAGCTTTCCAAGGAAGATGATAATGATCTACTTCTGTAGCTACTCATTATGTTCATTAAGAGCTTGTCTGACAAGAAGGGCTGTGCTGTGGCTGGAGGAGGATTTTCTGCCCAAACTCAGCTAGAGATGGTTTGGGGCCCTGTAGGCTTGAGGGTCAGTAGGTGGTGGCCCCAGGCCAGGCAGGGGCCAGGAAGTCACAGCTTATCTACATGCCAGCCACAGAGGTCATGAGGCCCATGCTGCCCATGCTCACACTGTCCCTGGCAGGTGTGAGTCAGGGTGTGAGTGGCAGACTCTGCCACAAAGAGTGCCATCTGCATTCTGGAGGTGGAGTTGCTCTTAGGTTTGCTCCTTCTCACTGTATGGTAAATGATCCCATTTATCCTCTGGCCATTTAGCCACAGTATGAAGAGGGTACTGGCTTAACAGATAGCTGCAACTGACCTGGAAGCATCAAATATGAACCAGGCTTTAAAAAAACACCTATATTTTTATTATAGTTTTTGCCAAGGGCAAGCCCTGCCCTCCCTCAAGTGACCCCCTCTACAAGGCAGTGACTTTAACCCCCAGATGGTGCCACACAGCCCTTAGGAAAAGCACACCCAGGAAGCTCTGTGTCATGTCTTCAACAGTCTTTCCCTGAGATATTTATATGCCCCGGGAATCAAAGAGGCAATGATATAGTTGGCCTGAGAGGTTTGCATAAATGCAGTGCTTATTTAATGATTCTGTCCCAAGTCCTTCATCCCTGCCCTGCTCTCACACAGGTCCTCTATTATTCTGCACTTATGTCACCATTTTTGTGATGCAGCTCATTAAACCATTGAACAGCAACAATTCTTACTCAGGGGGATTGTGTCAGGATGTCATTGGGCAATGGCTTGTCAGAACAAAAAACATCCTATCAGGATTTTGGAATAATCATTTTAATAGATGGTAATTATGATAAATACTTTGGGCTTCCAAAGAGTCAGAAAGGTGGGATTGATTGGGGGAGAGATAATAGAGGGAAAAAGAGAACAGAGCTGGTCTCTAAGGCAGGGCTGAGGGGGAGGGAGTATGGAAAGATGACTTCTCCAGAAGCCAGTGGGGGCCATTCAGTTGGGGCAGAGCCAGAGAAAGTGCAGTCTCATTCAGTGTTACATTGTCCTCTGTATGAGCACAGTGAACTCATTCAGTGGAAGGCAGAAAGCTGTCATCACAGAAGCCAGATATATGGGGTACATTGTGACAGGCAGAAGGAGAGGAGCAGTGGGAGATGGACAGTGCAGGACCCAGGAGCCATCTGGCTTCATCATTCTGAAAAATGGAAAGGGAGTTAGAAGACTCTTCTATGCAGCTTGGACATGTGAATAGCTTTCAGTCGAGATGTAGTTCCAAGGAATTATGAGCCCACAAAATCACTAGATGGCCTAGAGACTCAGAAGTTAGATGTTCCCTGCCCCCAGCTGTTAGTGTCCAAGTCAGACTGCAGGGCTATTCTCTAGGAGTCAGGCAGTTGACATGTGTGGCAACTACTGCCATTACCAAATATTCTCTTTCTGGCACTGGGATGTGAGACCCAACACTGAAACACCCTAACTGCTGGTCAGCCACCCAGCTACAAGATGAGGGCCCTGTCACCAGTGGCCATGTGTCTTATTGGCAGAACCTGAACTGCACCCAGAGTCCTGGGAAATGAAGTTATGGCCTCAAGCCTTGCAATGTAGAGATGGGGAGGATTCACCACTATGAGTGTCATCGTTCCCAGAGCATCAGGGCACATTGAGTAACATTCTGCTGCCCACAAGCCTGAGTGAGGTCATTATCCCACCCTTGGCTGTTGGGACTGACCTGGGTCCCTTGGGTTCTACCTCATTTAATGAGGGCCACATGTCCACCCAGCAGTTAAACATTTTGATAACATGTGTGCTTGAGGAAAGCTGAGTAAATCCTTAGAATATTTTGCAGTTACAGTTGATTAAAAATGGAGAATGTAATACATTTACTTAGAAACTCAAAACGGAAACAAGGAACTGAACTGCTGGGAACTAAATATACCTGTCTCTTTGACCCATTCTCTGGGAGCTATTTGTTTAGTTCTGCACTGGATTGGTTATGTGGTACATGAATGTGCCTTTGGTTTCTCTTTTTTTTTTTTTGGTCAACACACTTTTTATTGGAAAAAGTTAATATTTTTATCTACAGGGGTTAAACGGGTCTCTGTGGATTACCCTGGGCTTTCTTCATATATGTTTATAGAAAGAGACAGATGTAGAGCTTTAGATAGTTCATGTGAGGAATAAGACATTCATATAAAAGACTTGCAAATGAACTTTTGGAATCCAGCTTATTCCTTCATCATAGAGCCCTCATATATCAGACACCTCTTAGTGTTCTTTCTTGCTGTAGCCACAAGACCAGTTGGCTTGGCTTTGGCTCAAGTCAGTTTCATGCATGGATTTCCTGACAGAATTTAGGGCCCTCCATAAAGGCCTCTGTTGATACAGCTGTTTGAATGGGCTAACACTCTTAACACTCACTCAAGTATAAACTGGATGTGCTCTGAAGGACAGACCTTTGACTAATGGGAAATAGGAATGCATGCATAGATGATTCCTCCTTTCTTACTCTAAAAAAAAGTCCTATAATGCTCTTTATAAATTTCTTCGAGAGGCCTTATGGGATTGAGCAACCATACAGTGAATGTGCCTTTGGAATAAGCAAAAAACTAAACAGAATGTTGACCCAACTTCCATGCACTGTCATTTCTTCATTTTACTAGGTGAGGTGTTCCTGCTCTCCACCGCCACCTCTCAGCCCTACCTAAATGAGTCTGCTCTGCTTTATCTTCCACTTCCATCTCTCTGTGGCCCTTTGAGAACCTTGTGAAAGACTAGAGTCAATTTCCTAAATTATAAAGATCTAGTAAAAATTAGCATCAGTGCCAGGAAGTGGTAGAGATAGACTCATGTCCTAAATGAAAGCTGTTCTTCTGTTTTGGTTTCATTGAACAAACATGCAGGAAAAGGGAAGGATTCCCATCCCAGGAGCCATCTGCCATTCTGGGCCTCAATTTCCACCAGATATTGCTAGATGATGGTTCCACTTTTGGGCTTCTAACAACTTCCTCACATTTTATTCATTTCTCTGATATTAAAGGCCCAATTATAAATATATTAAAAATATATGCACCTATAGTTAATTTACATGCTCATTGTAGAATATTTAGAAAAAGCCAAAGAGATATAAAAAGACAAACACCATTTTTAGC
>JAPYXV010002842.1:0-12782 GCA_028533065.1 Trachops cirrhosus
TGGTGTGCTTTGTGTTTTTAAGTTACCTGTGATTTCTATACTAGAGCCAAGAAATCAGGTATCTATTGGGGGAAAATATTAAGTTAAATAAGTCAAATATTTATCCAGGCCACCGGTCATACCCTCATAGATGCTACAGCCCTACACGTGCCTAACATCAGGGATAAGCTGTAGACTTGTGTTCCTGTGCACAGCTGAGATGCTCAACAAGTAGATTTGAAATGAGTGGATGACTGTCAAATCTTGTAGCCAGGAAAAGAGAGAAGAGCCATCACCAAGTGCAATCACCAAGCTACTCAGAGGCCAAGACACTCATTATTGTTCAATCTAATTGTGACTGTTAAGCTCTATATGGCTAATAGCAGGTAGCCTGTGGTAGATTTTACTGTGTTTTTTTCCCCCTCAGTTTCAATAAGAGAGACCCTATAAAGGCAGGTGTGTGACCAGTGTCGCCTCTGGGTGGAAACAGAACTGGCCAGTACACAGTTCTGAAGGGCCCTCTTTTCCACAGCTGTGGTGAGAGCAGAAGCATCAGTGGTTATGATGTTATTGTGTAACCCAGCATCCTGGACACCTGAGCCAATGCAAGGTGAACAACTGTCTTTGAAGATCACTTGGGTGGATCTACCTGGGCTTCGAGTGAGATTTGGGGGTTGTTACTTCAGCATAGGTAGCCCCATCTTTACTGGATAATTTTAGAATATGAACCTGTTTGACTTCCATTTACTTAAGCAACACAGTCTCTCTCAGACCACCTGACTCAAGCAACTTTGAGCCACAAAGGCACTCACGAGGGCCCTCCCTGCGTGAGCAAAATAGCACTTTTCATATTTGTTTATTAAGTAGACAGTGAAAAAATGAAAGAGTTGAATGAAGGAAATCCTTAATTCCTATTTTATTCCTGACTATAGGGCTGAATAAAGGGTTTTCAAGATGTTTCAGGGCCTGTGGTCTGAGGAAATAGCAGTGTGACCCCACTGCCAGCCTTTCTGCACTTATGTTAATTCCCTCAATAGCTGGGGCCATGCTAGGGCCAAAAGGTAAGGTGACAATTTCAGGCCAAGCAAATACTTCCTGTGACCAGCAAGCTGGATCAGGGCAGGAAGGGGTGTGTACACCCAGTGTGAATTTAGGGAAGCCCAGCACACCTGACCATGGTTACAGAGAGAGGGCCTGAGAGGACAGGAAGAGGATGAGGATGTGAATTCTCCAAAGACTCAGTTCTAAAAAATAGTGGGACTGGGAAGACCTCATCACAAGGTCTTTTGAAAAAATACCCATCCCAGAACAGTCAGAAAAATAATTAAATAACATTTTGAGAATGGACTTGTTCATCTTATGTTAAAAAGTTTTAGAAAATAACGTAATTGCAATAGTGTGTTACTGACATAGGAATACATAGAACAATGTAAAAACCACCCAAAATACCCAATATGTATACACATATACATCATACATGCATGATAAAAATAGATTAACCCCAGCAATCACCACAGTGGGGGGGGGGTAGTGTAAGGGGGACTAAATGGAAATGGAAAAAATACAAAAAAGATAAAATTCTTAAGAAGATTATCAAAATTACAAGAAAATAATGAACCATTTGAATAAGAACTGTCTTTTAAATGGTCAAGCATTTAGCAGAAAAATGAAACATTCTTTTAGTTATATGTATAAAATTAAGAATCAGAAGAACTTAGAGGTAGTAATTTATATGGTCTTGGATAGGAGAAGAACTATCTAATCATGATATCAGAGAGAAAACACAACAAAAATGTTTCATCTGACTACACAAAAATATTGTAAATCTCCGCATAAAAGCAAAACAATGAAGAGTAAAACAAAAATGCTGATTCACTTCAAAGTACATAGCAGATAAATCGTTAACAAATTGATGAATAGCGAAGTAGTAATGAGAGGGGAAATATGTAAGAATGAAATTGCATAAAATAAGAAACACTAATGGCCAATAGTGATGAAACATAAAAAATGTACAATCTTAGTAGTCACTAAAGAAGCTCAAATTAAACAGCAGTAAATATCCAAAATTTATGGACTGGAGTTAAAGCTATACTCAGAGGTAAATATACTTTACTTTCATTATTAAAAAATTAAAAAAATAAAAGCATGGGCATTGAGTGTGGTGTTAAGGCATCTCTGACGCATCTGTCCATCCTCCCTCTCAGACCCAGTGGGTGCTTCTGCCTCTGGATTCCTCAGATCCCTTTCACATGGTGCATCCAAACTGCATACCACACTTTCTGGTCCCTGCCTTTGGAGTGCTTGGGACCCACATGTCATCAGTGTTGGGGGAGAGGGTCACCTAGGGACAGAGACAGATCACGAGAAAGGGTCAGCTCAGGTGGGCAGGATTTGTCTGCAGAGGATGTTCTTGCTGGGGGAAGGGTCACACATACAGCTCTCCATATGGAATCTGATAGTACTTTTGGGACTGCCAGTGTCATAGTTTCTTATGTGAACAGGAAGCTGAACTTGGCAGAAGTGCCAGGCAGGGCTGGACAATGAGTTGTTTTCCTCACACCTTCTCAGATCCCTTGGCAATAGCTGCAGGGTTAAAATGGCTTCCACGGACTCATCTGGGCTGAGTAGAAAGCAGTTGATTACTATGCCTGCCACTGAAATGGGAAAGGAGATGGGCAACACATGTGCTAGTGTTTGCCATTCTTGGCTTAAGAGGACCCTGCTCTGCTGCACCAGAGGGAACCCAGCCAGGGTGATCCCTTGAGCTGCATCAGTGAGCCAAGTGAGGGCACCTCTGGGACCTCTGTGAGAATCCTCGTGCTTCCATCAGCTGTACCTCCAGGAAGCGCAAGGACTGTGACATAACACAGACTGACAGCTGGTGGGACAACAGTGTCACCTCCATTTGAGACCTGCTGGAGATCCCCACCATCTCTCTGCATGCCAGGCCAGTTCTGGTGTCCTCCCAGGTCCCAGGGCAGCCTGTCTAGTTTCCTTGGTTACAGGTGCTCGGCCTGACCTCCTCCACACTGTTGAGAGAACGTGGGGTCATCACAAAGATCACAAGTAAACTCTTGGCAATGTTCTCCAAAAGATCCCGGGTCAGAGAAAAGTGCAGACTCTCCCGCTGATGCTGAGGGGTGGGGGCGGGGAAAGCCTAGGGCTTAGTTCTGATTGACCTTCACAGCCATCCCTCAAAAGTTCACAGAGGTAGCTTAGGGAGATGCCTGCACATCCAGCCTCCACAGGGTCAGTCTTGTCCTTGCAGGGTTTCTGGATCAGCCTAGACACTGAAATCTGGGGCGAGCGGACAAAATATAGGGTCAAGATGGCATCTGGGTCCTGCTCTGAAGAACTCACAGTGAAGGTCTGGAAATGAGACAGACACACAGATGTGGAACTGAGAATTCCACCAGTACCAGGGCCTTCTGGACAGTGAGGGCTGTCTGGTCACCAGTGACAGCGTGCATCTGGGTCTGGCTTTATGGAGTAGAATGTTTAGGGAGGGCACTCCAAGGGGGTGTAGGAACCAGGGCAGAAGGGGAGAGGAGGAAAGCAGGGGCATCTAAAGCTGCACACAAGGAGGTCAGGTGGCCCCCTCACTCACTTGGCCTCCCCAGTGAGTCTCTCTGAGTTTGCTAGCCCTGTCTTAGAGACACCAGCAGAGGGCAGCATGAAGCCACAGCTCCAGGTGCCCAGCTAAAACCAAATACCCTAGAGAGGGGGCTGTGCCCAGAGCCATGCATGGTCCAGCATAAGTCTGGCTTCTTCTGTCTTGGATCCAGTTTGGAGCTGAGTCAGCTCCAGGGAAGGGAGTCGGGTCAGTCATTATGGGAGAGGACTGCAAATCATTCATTCATTCCACAGTATTTGAGAGTGAGGTGGTCCTGAAAACTTTTCTAGGCCCTGGGACTGCCTAGTAGGACACAGTTCATCATACTAATCACAGAAACTACAAGAGCGGATGTTGGCATGGCATTTACTGCAGGCCAGTGCTCTCCCAGCTGCCTTCCTTGTATCAGTCCAGCTGACCCTCAGAACACCCCTGTGAGGTGGGCACTGCCATTTTTTGTAACCTACTTTTACTAAGCAGGGAACTAATGCACAGGGTGTATGTGACTTGCTCGGGGTCACATGCTGCAATACAGTGGAGCCAGGGTTTGAGTCCAGGCAGTCTGGCTACAGAGTCATCTTAATGACTTTGCTACACTGACAAACTCAAACAAATAAATGGGCAAGATGATTTCAGGCGTCTACATTCGCTAACAGGAAAATAAAACAGGATGTTGTAAGGGTGAGGGGGTTTGGAACAAGCTTCGATTCAGTGGTCAGATAGAGACCTGGGAGAGGAGGACAATGGTGCCAGCAAGAGGCAAGACCTGGTGGCAGGATGGGATCATGTGATCACCCACACAATCTCTGTTGAGACCTATGGGCCCCAGTGTACAGCTCAGGTCCTCTTTGTGGGCCCACTTGTCCATGACCAAGCACCCAGAGCTGACATACTTCTCCTAGAGTTCCTCAGTGATGGGTGTGCAGAGAGAGGAACCTGGTTATGGGTTGGGGGAAAGGCAGGGGCAGAGACCCCTCACAGCAGGATGCTGGGGATTTCAAGCACTGAGTCTGCTGGTTTCTATACAGAAACTGATACACCCACACATGCACAAAGACCCCCAAATTCATGTGCACACAGTTCCCCGCTCACGTTTCAAGTGCTCAGTGCCCGACCTTCTCTGACACTCCCCAGAGCAGTTCCAGGCCCAGATCCAGAGCCTGAAGTCAGGAGGCAGTCAGACCCTGGCAATGCACAGGGAAGGATTTTGGTCAGCAGTTGTTTTTTATTGTACTAGTGGGGCACCGATCATTGAAGGAGATCACTTGGGGTCTGACATACAGAGTTCAGCAGAACCCTCTTCCTCATGTAGGGCTTACAAGGATGCAGAGACCCTGGCCTCCTGGCTCCAGGGCTCCCTGCAAAGGTTAGAGGCAGGCAGAAAGCAGCTATGGTGATGGCATTTTCTTGAGCAACAGTTTCCAAAACTGGCCGAACACTTGGGTCAACTAAGGTGCTCAGAAAGTGAAGATTTCTGAGATTTTGATGCTCTGGGTCCAGAGTGGAACCAGCTTGATTCTATGAATTCATCAAGCCTTCTGAGCACTTCTGCTAGCCACTCCTTTGAAGAGCCACTGGGGGTGGCACAAGCATCTGCCTGCCAGGACATGGCAGGCTGGACCTTGGGTTTGCAGTGACTACCTCAACCCAGGTGTTTGCTTAGCTAACAAATGGCTAACTGCTTCCTGCTTCTTTTGAGCACCACACTTGTGCTTTCCTGGAAAAGCCATTGGCCCATGGTTGGGACACTCTCCTCTGTACACACACAGGTTGCAACCAGGATTGGAAGCACCCCTTCCCCAGAGGGACCCTGCCCTGGGCTCCTCCTCTCTTCCCAGCACTCCATCAGTCACTCAGGGTTACTAAGACAACATCACTCTCCAAAGTGCACTTCCTGACAACTCCAGCCCCAGCCCCTTGATGACATTGGGTCTCTTCCTGGCTGATGAGAAACAAAATCCCTGACTCTTGTCAGACTCAAAAGTACAGATCAGTTACACAATTGTGAGCAAACCACCCTCAGGTCAGAGGCTCTCTGCCATGTCCATATACAAGGTCCAGGGTCTGACTATGGCCCCTCCTGCTGGTGGGTCTCTGACAGCTGCACAAAAGGGAAAGAGTCTGGTCCAGGGCAGAAAGGAGGTTTGAGAAATGTGAACTCTAGGCCTTTAGCTGGTGCCCCAGTCTCCATCCTCTGGCTGGGGCAAGGCTGGAAGTAAGAACAGCAGCGCTGCTGGATTCCAAAGAGAGATTACTGTACAGGAGTGAGACCCTGCAATTTCAAGATCAAGGCTGAAGCCTTGACCTTCCATGTTGCAAGTCTGGTAGCTGTTTTCACTGAGGCAGAGGAAGCAACCCTGGTGACTTTTTTTAAAAATTAAAAATAAAATAACAGCTTTATTACATCTGAAGTCACATTTATTGATTACATAATGAGAAGAGTTTGAATTTAGGGATTATATCTCCTGCTGAAAAGAATTTTCAAAAATCCTGCTTCATATGAATTAAGCTTGAAAGTGTTCAAATACTTTATGATAGATTTTACATAATGAAAAGCAGATTGAAGACTAAAAGTACTATCTCTTCATTCCTTAGTTGTATTTTTTTTCTGGAGCTTTGATCTGTTCTTTCATTTAGGCCATTGTTTTGTCTGGGCTTGCCTGTTATGTCATAGTAAGGGGCGGAGCCATAGGTATTTCCAGGGCAGGGCAACCCACATTGCTGCTTCGTAGCACTGTATGAGAGGGAAAGTGCCACCTTCTCAGCTCTCTGCTGGCTTTCAGTCACTTCCTCCACTATCCAAAAGCAAATTGGGCCCTTCTGGCACTGATTCCCAGGTGGGTGGGTTTGTGTATGTCCTAGAACCCTGTGGGTCTCTCTGATGAACTCACCTGTGAGGCTGGGAGTTTCTTCTGCTGCCACAAACCCCACAGATTTTTTTTCAGTCATAAGTTTTGAGGCATTATTTCCCTGCAGTGGAACCCTGGGTTGTGCAGTCTGTCTTGCTCCCCAGTTGTTCTTTCCAGTTTATCCGCATACAAATGTGGGACTGCCCACTCCGCCAGGCACCACTTTGCTGCATGCCACCCAGCTGCTTGTCTCCACCCCTCTTACCTATCTGGAGAATGTTTCTTCCTTAACTCCTCGGTTGTTGGACTTCCATGCAGTTCAATTTTCTGGCAGTTCTGGTTGATTTTTGTTGTTAAATCTGTCGTTGCCCTTCTTTAGGTTGTGTGAGGAGGCACAGTGTATCTTCCTATGCCTCCATCTTGTCTGAAAGTAGAATCCTGTATCTTTAAGATTAATGTCACATCCCTTTGAGCTAACTTGCATGGGTCCCACTGCTTGCTGATAAGAATTAATAAGTGAACACAGGGAGATAGTTGCCTCAGTCCTAGGTGAGGGGAGAACAATGGCAAGTGGCTAAATTTAGAGAGAGGAGCTCTGAAAAGATAATAGGTGCTAGAACAGTGAGAACAGGCCAAGGAGAAGCCTGCAAGAGGAATGGAAGAATCGGAGTGTGTCCTCCAGATTTTCATCGTAGTTTCCCTGACTGAGGGGGTGATCATTACATACTGGGAAACATCCATGTGAAGTACATGACTGCGTCTTTTACAGATTTATAGGCTAAAGGTATTGTCCTCTATGCACAGTATAAACAAAGAAGACATTCCCCTCAGGGTAGACCATGCTCACTGCTCCCCTTTACATAAAATAGAAAGAATAATATACTGGTTACCTGTCTGTGTTCTCCTTGCTTTTTTGGCCATGAGAAAATTTAGGTGTACTTTTATTCTTGGTTGCAGTAATTTTTTTTCCTGAGTCAGCTTATGTTGTATCCTCTTTTCTTGGTAAGTTTCTGGTCTTTCCATGTTCTATTTGCCTTAATGCATGGTTTGATATGTGCCTCTGAACTTTAAGAAGTTTCCCACTCCTTTGGTAAGCAGTCTGGATTTTAATTGAAAATAGTGATTGTTCTGCTCTGCATAACAAAATTTTTTTGTCTTGACCCCAAGTGCAGGGGTTAAAAAAAGAGACTTGTGGGGCTAAAAATTCAGTGACATGACAGTTTAGGTATGCTAGAGGCCAAGGACACAGGTCCTGTCACCCTCGCCCTGTAGCCCTAATGCCTTGTACACGTCCCAGTCCAACTCTCAGCCCAGTCCCAACAGTCTTGCAGAAGGAGGGCACCTGGAAGAGATCTCTCCCGGTGTGCACTCCTCGCTATCTTGTCCCCTCATCCATTTGAGGAATTTTGGGGTGTACCCATTCAACAAATACTCATGAAGCACTTACTAAGTATGAGGTGCTCTCCCTGGTAGATGAGATACAGAGAAAAATAAAGTGAAAATGAATTTTAACAAAAATATTTCATGAAGGGCCCATTTCCCAAATCTCGTATTGTGAATGGCATAGAATTGGAGCTGCGATCCACTCTCTCCCCACAGTGTGCTGCATGGGCTCTGCAGATTCTCAGCCCACCGACCCAGAGATTGCTAAAACTCATGTAGGGTCATGAGCAGGACTGTGGGCCGACAGTGTCAGAATCCTGCTCAGAGGGAGGTTTGAGTTGCTGATTGGGGACCCACAGGGTGTAAACCTCACTTTGGGGGAGTTTTTCCTCCTGTCTCTACCAATAAAGGACCCATTGACTCATAATGGGATACAGATGTCACAGAAGGAAGGGGGTGCTGAACACAGAGTGCCTGAGACCAATAGTGTCCTGTTAAGGGGGTAGTCAGAAGTCTGCCTGACCTTTGGCCTCCCCAGTGATGATGCTGCATGCACCACAATGTCAAGTCAGTTTCCTAAAATGTGCAGGAAGGAAAGGCTGTCCTTCTTCCCTCAAGACCACCCTAGTGACTATAAGGTCACAGCCACTTGGGCAGGATGAGCAGATTCCTGAGACTAATCATTGTCAGGCACATTGGTGTGGAAGAAAACATTCTATGGAAAGTACCTTCACAGGGTGTTGTGATCATACATTTCTAAGAGGGAAGGCCATGGTGAGTAGCCACCCTGAGGCATGTAACTTTTTTAGTGAAAGGTTTACCTTTGTCTTAAGCAAGCTGTGTCCATTGTTTCCGGGCATCTAGGTTAACACACCTTTGAAATGCCTGTTTTCAGACCTCTCAACAGAAAACACCCTCAAGAGGACACATAATCTTGTTAACTATCTTGTAATCCATTCCCCACCTTGCTTTCCTCTGCCTTCGGGTAATCTTTCTTACCTTCCCTCCTTAATTCCAAATGCATAAAAGAACCTGCAAAGTGTCATTCTGAGAAGCATTTTCTGTTATCTGTTGTCTTGCTTCAAGCATCCTTTGTTTGGTTCAAATAAACTCTTATAAAAATTCTCTACAGGTTTGGAAGTTGTAAGATTGTACTTGCATACTGCCAGGTGATGCATTCTGGTGGTGAAGCGTGTTCTGGTGCGGCTCACGAACAACTAAAGACAGTACCCGTGTCATAGATAAGGCTGGGCTAGCCATGGGAAGGAACCGAGGGTAGGAGAGTTTGGCATCAATAGTGGTGGCACTTGGACAAAAAGGAATTGGAGCTCTTGGAGGCTGAGATCTGCTGCTGACTCTGACACCGATGTGGCCCTGCATTGGTTCCTCTGGGGGTCTGCAGTGTCCTCACTGGAAAGGAGAGGGCTAGCCTGGGCCCTCTCCATGGTTGACTGTGACCCAAAGCTGTGCTCTTAGGCAGGACAGAGGGTGTCTTTTGCCACGAGCGGGACCAGAAACCTTCCTGTCCCACTTTCAGCCACTTTTTACTTCCCCATCCCACAGTCAAATATATCGCTTCTTTTTCCTCCCAACCCCACAAAGGAATGAGTCAACACTGGGCATGAGAAAACCATCACTGAATTCTCTTGTAGAGCAGCAGAGAGCTCTGCAGAGAGCCAAGGATGGGTTGAGGAATGCCTCTTCAGGCTGGGAATTCACAGACAGCCAGGTAGGAGGAAGAGCAGGAGACATCATTCCACAGTCCGTCGGTTCGAAGGACCACACAATCCTCCCCTGAGCCATAGTCATTTGGCTCATCTTTCTTCCAGTTGCTGTAGGTCAGTCCCCCTCCTGTCACATACACAAACTGGCCTTCGGTCACTTCATCTGTAATGCCCAGGAAGGCACTGTCCTCAACCACATGCTGGATGGCCTCGTTCTCCTCAGCATTCTTGGGGGTGGCCACGGTGGCCTGGAGCTCAGTGCACAGAGCCTTCACCTTGGAAAAAGTCATCTTTTCACCATTGGTCACATAGAGCTTCTTTCCAGATCTTTTGCCCAAGGAGAATGTTTGCACTGAAATCACAAAGGAGGGAGGGGTTGACTTGACTTGGAGGCCAGCCCAGGACAGTAGGCATGAGGGCCCTTGACTGGGTACTGAGGTCTCTGAAAAACAGCCTGTGCTCAACCTCCTGACCACCTGAGGTCAGGTCCTAGTAAGGAAGAGCTCCTCAATGGTGGAGCAAGGCCCTGGCAGAAAGCCTGGTTTCTTCTGGCACATCCTACCCTTGAGATAGTCTGTGCATTACAAACTGGGCTGGTGCAGGTGAACATAGGAAAACATACTTGGGCCTGATATCATGCTTAGACACCAGGATAAGAAAGAGGCATGGACGGCCGTCTGAGTACAGTGGATGCTGAGGAAGGAGCAAGGATTTTTGAGTCAGCCAACCTCCTTGCAATCTTTCCTTTGCTGTTTCTCAGCTGTGTGCTGTTGAATGAATTATTTGATTCCTAGACTATTTTCTGTCACTTGTAAATAAAATAGGTATAATTTTATTTACCTCTTTTACCCAGTGTTGGTGAGAGGATTGAATGAAACCATATTATGAGAAAATGCAAACCTAGCCCGGGCCTTGGTACATAAGTATCCAGATACGTTAACTCCCTTCCACCCTCCTGAAATCCTAGAGCAGTCTGAAGAAACAGGCAAGAGTTATGAACACAGTGTGCACAGAAAGAAGGCTTACATTTTTTCATGTGGTACAATTGGGACTTCAGGTGCCTTATCTCTCTCTCTAAGTCAGCCAGCATAGTCTCAGCAACTGCAAGGTAATAGGGAGAAAGGTATCTATTGAGAAAAAGACCGTAAATTAGAGAGCAGAGTATTTGTGTGTAGCGGGGGGGAAGCTCATTAAGAAGTTATGCTTATTCCAGAAAAATAAGAAAGTAAAAGGAAAAGGGAGAAAATAAAAACTGTATTCCTGCACTTGCAGATATAATTCATAACTCTTATAAATTATATGTCTGACAATTTCTAAACAATTGCTCTGGATCCTTTTCTTCATATAGTGCTTAAATATTATAATGTAATTATTTATCAGAAAAGTGCTGCCCTGGCCAGGTGGCTCAGTTTGTTGGAGTGTTGTGTCCTACACCAAAAGTTTGCAGGTTCCATTCACAATCAGGGCACATACCTAGGTTGTTTGGTTCTGTCCCCATTCAGGACACTTTCAGGAGGCAACTGATTGATGTTTCTCTGTCACATCGAAGTTTCTCTCTCTCTCCCTCTCTATCTTTTCCTGTCTCTCTAAAATAAATGAACATATTCTTGGTTGAGAATTAAAAAATAAAACCTAACTCATTCTTATTTTTGAAAAGTTTTTTCATCGTTCTCTCTTATTTGTTATTCCAGGCAAACTCTTTAATATTTTTATTATAGTGATAGGCCTGTGGACAAATATTGATATGTGGTCATCATTTTCCTTTTGTTGTTACTAATTACTTTATTTCACTCTGAATTAGTTACTTTATTTAGTTGGTTTATTAATTACTTTATTGAACCAGGGCTGTTATGAAGCAGTCCATTTTCATGCCACTCTTGTGACAATAGACTTAAACCGAACACCTCAGAGGACCTATTTCCTCCCTCGCATGCTGGAGCCTCACATTGCACTGTTCCAGCTGAAGAAGAGCAGGGGGCCATCTTCTGCAATGGCCTGCTCAGGGGGTGGTTGACAGGGGTGGGAAGTCTGTACTCAGGCACCCATGGGAATCCCTTCAGGCCCCGAGTAAGACTGGGAGGAATGAGAGTGCTAGGTCAGGAAGCAGAGGTGAGCATCTGCCAGTGGGGCAGCAAGAGAAGGGTCACCTCCCCCCTGGCCCTCAAGGTCCCAAGGCCCTGGGTCCCCTTAGCCCACACCATGCTGGGATGAAGTCCTTACCTGAACTGCCTCCATGATCTCCTTTTTGGCCCTTTAGTCCTGCTATCCCAGGAGCTCCTGGAATTCCTGGAGGCCCCATTTTCCCAGGAGGGCCCTGTAAGCCTCTGGGCCCTTGCCCTGTTGGAAGATGAAGGAAATGTGACCCTGTGGCTGTTGCTCATCCTCTTCCATCATATGCCCTGTACTAGATTCACATGAGTGCAGAAACCACCAGTACAGTAGTGGTGACCTGAAAACAAAAGATCCTCCTGCATCCCAGGACCAGCTACCCAGACAGGCAGGACACCCCTCGTTAGGGACAACCACACCTCATCCATTCCTGGGTGGAAAGGCAGGATCCAGGAGAACCACAGAAGCATTTTTGTTTTGGAGAGAATGAAATTGTACAGGAATTATTCTGTTATTCATCACCCATCATAATGGAAGGTGAGCCTCCTCATGGCTCTGTGGTAGATCCCTCATAAGGAACAGTCTTCTCTTGGGAGTAGAGATTTAAGAAGTCAGACCTGCCTGCTGTACCTGGTTCTCCTTTCTCTCCTTTGGGTCCATCTCGTCCATCTCTGCCTGGAGACCCATTGGTGACTGGGATGCCACAGGTAATCACTGAACAGGTCTTCTGGGCATCCTCACAGGATTTTATTTCTGAGCGGGACACTGTCACCACACACAGAAGGACAGGAAGTGATAAAAACTGGAACATGGTCCTTACCTGGTAGTGGAGTAAGTCAAGGAAAATAATTTCATCTTATCTCATTTAGTCAACATTTGCTACCACCTCTGGTATGTTGGACCTATGCTCGAGACAGCACACACAGGAGGAAATTCACAACCCTTGACTCTGAGTTACTCCCAGGCTACTGAAGAGACAGATGAGTAAAATGTGTTAGAAGTAGTTCCGTGCTAAAGCAAAGGTAGATGCAAGAGGACTGTAATAGGAGCCTGCTCTCCCTGGGCCTCAAGTGCTCCTGTGGGTACAAGGAATAAGGTTAGGCAGTTCCTATGCATGAGAGCCTA
>JAPYXV010002843.1:0-12781 GCA_028533065.1 Trachops cirrhosus
TATGCTAAATCAGTAAGAGCAGATGAGGTAATTAATCCAACATTCCTTACTCTTCCCTTCAATGCACATACTGCTACACATTATAATACTCTTTTAGCTTGATTTTAGGGATTTTTTTTTAGCATCTTTCCCTTCAGTCCCCTTAATAGCCACCAGTAACCCTCTACAGTTAAAAAATGTAAAAAATGTGAAAAATAATTTCACTTCTCTGTATGCTTTCAAAATTTAAATTAAAACTATAGCAAAAAGCAATTATTGATTATCATATTCTTTGTTAATGATGCAGTGACACCAGAAATAAATAGCTAAAGAATAAACAAAATTGCCAAGTAACTTACAAATCTTATCTTAAAATGCCATGTTGACTTATAGATAAAATCAAGCCTGAAATAAGTCTATTTAGAAAACAGTACAAATAAGAACAATGTATATCAAATTTCTAGAATACAGTCAGAAAATACACAGAACAATTTTATATATATCTCCAAAGTTTTCATTACTAAATAACAAAGGAAATAGCTAATTAGTTAAGAGTTAACAATAAAAAATTAAACAAAGGGCAAGACATTAACTCAGATAAAATTATTACTCTATGACAACTAACATTTTAAAGGCCAAAATGATATTAATACTTATCTCAAGTAATACAAATTAGGAAACTTAGTCAATAGTACCCTGAAAGGTGTTGAGAAGATTACAGAAGATCTATTCTTCCTAACAGTAATAAACAAAAATGTTTGTTAATTATTAGCAAACCCTAAGGAATATTTGCATTTTTTGCAAACAATTTTATTTTAAATATTTCAGACTACAGATTAAGAAGGAGTATTTTCCATGTTTTTGTATAAAATAAGCCTAAAACTCTAAGATTGCAAACAAGTCTTTTAAAATTATTAAATAAAGGTAAATATCACTGTATTAAGTGACTATCATGCCATATTATTACTTCCCCCTCTATTCCTATTTAAAATATTTTAAAATGGAAGTGGAAGGGTTTCATATTATTTATTACCTAGTTAATATGAAGCCAACATCATGTTGAATGGTAACAAAATCTAAAGTTTCACAAATTGCAAGGGCAAGAAAAGGATCTCCACTATCACCATTAGTACTGTACCTTATTCTAAAAATTTGACCAGATGGTATTAAATAGCATTATAAAACCAATTAAGTGAATATTTGCAGATATCATATGAGATTTACATATAATTGCTGAGAAGATGTACTTTCCAATAGAAAAATAATTGATGAATAAAGACATCATAAAATTATTGCAAGTAGAAGAATTTCACAGTGTGAACATTCAAATCAACATTTTTTAATTGGTCTAAGTAATGAAAATCAAAATAAGATAAAATCTTTCACATCAGAATGCAAAAAGTTAAAACAAATTCTTGATATGATGAATGTGTGACAGAAAAGTACTCACATATTCTGCTGGAGAATGTGTAAGAAAGAACAAACGTTTGGCTTGTACAAAACAAAAACAAATAAACAAACAATAATCCACATGTATTTCCTTTGACCTAGCAATTCAATTTCTAGTTTGGTCCATCATTTAAGTAAATATGTTGAAGTCATTAAAAGTGAGGATATATACTTATCTTACAGAATTGCAGTGATGTTCACAATTCATGTATAAGTTTTAAAAAGTAGGTTATAAATATACATACAAAACAAAATAAAACCCTTTTGGGCTCATCTCTATGAATTGAGGATGTTTGTTTCAAGCTATACATTTTTCATGATTAAATAACCAAACAAAAAACAATAAATTGACTAGATTTATAAGTAATCATAAAAATAATTAAAGAGAGACAAAAATTATCTTTGGTTTCTAGGTTCTAGGTTTAATAGAAAAACAATTAGGGATGAAGTGGGCATCCTGCACACCCCAGTGAGCTCCATCACACAGAACAGACTCACAGTGTCTTATGTATCTCATATTGGGATATGATCTGAGAAACAAGCTAACATATTAGAACACTAGTAGTTAGGCATCACTCTTTGAGAGTATATGCAGGTAACAGAGTTTCAGGTAAAGTTCAAATTTGGTTGAAACATACTATTGAATTTCTATAGGAGTAGGAGTTAACAGAAGAAAGGAAGAAAAATAGGTCTGTGAAAAAAATTGAGATGCATGAACTTGAAAATGTCCTTATTGCCAAGGCAACTTAAATCACAAAAAGAGAAGAATAATGTATAGCTGACATATGTGAGAGTAAAGAACAACAAAACTATGTGAGTCAAAATTGTAATATATAGGACCATATCAGAGAAGGAGTTTGTTTAAAGATAGGAGTATTCATTATGGGAATCATTGGGGAAAAAAAAAAAGGCAGTATATTAAGCCTATTCCAAATAGGGAAAAGCTGGATGTAATTGTGTAGAAAAACGCAGATCCTTCCACTGGTCAAAGAAAAGCTTCCTGGCCTTGTCCTATTATCAAGAAAATGGTCACAGGAAGAGAATGTAGTTACTCAAGTCAAGAAGCGTGAGGAACACTTGTGTATGAAAACAAAAACAAACAAACAAACAAACAAACAAAAATGATTATAGGAGAAGTCAACTCACAGGGTGATCTGATCATAAACTCCTAACTGGGGAGGTCATGGTGGGTAGTCAAGGCACAGGCATGCAACTTCTTTACTAAAGGCTTGTTTTTGCTTAAGCAAAACCTGTGCATTGTTTCTGTGCATCTCGGTTAACACACCTTGGACTGCCTCTTTTCAGCCCCTCCCTCTAAGACATAACTACCCTGGGGAGCAAAGAACCTTAACTATCCTATAACCCACTTCCCACCTTGCTTTCTCCCACCTTCATGCAATGTTCTTTACATACTTTCCTTAATTTTAAATAAATAAAAGAAACTGCAAAACTTTTATTCTCTGGAGCATTTGAGATCCTGCTTCTCCAGCAAGCATATGGTGTCAAATTGGCTCAAATAAACTCTTATAAATATTCTATATAGGTTGGGGTGTGGTGTTTCTAGTAGCATAGAGCTCTTATTTGTACTGTAAAGGCTTTTAGAAATGGCGGTGTTAAAAGTGTCAAAATGATAAGTGAGGAAAATTAACTAAAAAAATCAAATTTGCATCCATCACTAAAATATCATAAATATGAATTATATGGTAATTCCAGAAAGGCTGTGGCTTGAAAACATTCATTGGGATTATTCCCAGATCATTAAATCTCTGGGGAATTTCAGACAATAGCACTGGAATCAAATTTAAATCATACAAGAATCCACCCAAGTATATGTCCTTACCATACGATGGTGTCACCTTCTGACTGCAGGGGTTAGTGTTCTGTACATGAGATGGTAGACCAGATGAGTTCCTCATGATCTGCTGAATGGTAGTTTACACTTAAAGTTGAAAGTTACATTTTTGTATCCAAAATAAGCTCTCTTCATTAACATAATTGAATGGGTTAGAAGACTAGTTCTCAAAGCATGGCTCATGAACCAGCAGTACCAGCATTACCCACCCTACTGAGCCCCAGAAATAGTGAATGAGAAACACGGGAAAGGACAACAATCTGGTTCATCAAGACCTCCAGGTGATTCTCATGAGCACTAAAGGTTGTGATGCTCTGGGCTAGACACCCACAGACCACAATTTTATTGTAAAGTAAAAATCCCCCGAAACATGATGGGGATCAACAATGAGATGATTATACCTCTAAAAGGCATGGAAACACCTTACAAATCTTTATAGGAAACATGGACATTCATAGATGGAGGAGAAACCAGATTGAGGGGAAAAAGAAAGGGGTTAGAATAGAAATCAGGTGGAAAGAGAACAAGGGAAAAGAGGTAAAGCAAATGAAAGGAAGAAAAACCAGGTGGAAGAGAGGAGACTGAATAGAGTGGAATAATCCAGAAAAAGGTAGAGAAAAGTGATGGAGAGGAAGAAACCAGGTAGCAGGACAGAAAGGGGTCAGGAGAAAAGAAGAGGAGCATCAGTGCTAAACTGTACCCAACATATTCTGCTTTAAGTGTTATTAACTCTGCATCTTTGGGAAAATTTAAATTGATCAGTTATTTTACATTTTACTATGTGAAGAGTTGAGAAGTAGGACTGAATACTTTGAAATAAGGAAACACACAGAGTTCTTTCCCATTCCAGGGAAAGAGACCTCGTAGAAAATACCAGCTTTCCTGATAATATAGGCTGGTATGTCTTTTTCTATTGTTTATTGTTATTCAATTACAGTTGTCTCTATTTTCACCCCCCTTACTCTCCCCTGCCCAGCCCACTCCCTCTCCCACATTTAATCCTCTTGCCCTATTGTCCTTGTCCATGGGTCCTTTATACATATTTAGGATGGTATATCTTAAATTGGAAAGTGAGTCGTACCAATTTTTTGGTTATAAGCCAAAGATAAATACTGTGTATGTGTGTGATTTAACCATATGAAAAGTGTATATATAACAAATATTTAATAATCATACAATGTATAACCAAAAAAGTCTTGATATAAAAGTGGTAGATTTAAGCATATGTATGTATAGTCCATGAAAATATCAAATGATTTTTTCTCTTACAAGTGTTATTAAGAAGAGTTAAATTTAATCTAGTCTATTTGTGTATCACTGAAACTTAATGTTATATTTTCACAGAATTAGGAAGGAAGTACTATGATATAACCAGGAGTGTGTGTCTCTCTCTATATGTTTTTTCTAAGGCAGATACCTTTATTTCAACAATTCTAGCACATTTTATACTATTTTATTCTTACTAAAACCACATTGGAAATGTAAAATATCACATAATGGTACCAACTTTTTAGCAAGCTTACCAAAATTCATGCACTTGAATATATTTTCATCTTTAAAGAGCTAATCTGGATGGCCATATGTTTATTCCAATGATATCACCATTTCCATTTTTTGAACTTATCTTTTTAAATTGCCTCCAAAACCTTCAGCATATTACTTTAAATATCAAATAGAAAAAATAAGTTTCATTTTAAGATGAAAATCCAAATAAGTTTTTGAATCGGGTCAGTTCAATAAAATGAAATATCAAACTTGTAAAAATTTATTTTACTGAAAGTTAGGTGTGATTTAAAAGTGACACAAATAATTTCTTCCTGCATGGCCTCTGTGTTGCTTTTTATAGGCAATTATATTAAAGAAATGTTGGAATTATTATGAACAATCACTTCAATGGAAGACCAAGCATAAAATTGAAAGTAACATAAATTTGAATGGTTAATTTCTTATAATTTTATATCAAAAGCTGCTTTATTACTATGTAGACACTGTGAATCTCATTTATGACTTTAAAGAGGAGATAGTATGTTTGTGATTTTATGTTTTTTTTAATCTTATTAATGCTCAGTTATAAAACTGACCTAGAAAATACAAAAACCAAGTTTTATTTTCAAACTAAAAAAAAATTGGCTCTCAATGTGCTTAGGCAGCCAAAGAGGAGGTTGAAGGGCAGTACTAAAGCTGTTTAGGCAAAATGATTGGGAGGTTATGGCAGCCTGTGTTCTCGTCAGACCTTTGACATATACATCATATTCTTAATGGTAGAGCCTGGCCTTATTAGCCTCATTTTCATGAGCCAAGGCTCTCTAGTCAGTAATGTAATTGTCCAAAGAAGCAATTCTATTACTCCAAGTGAAGACATTTTTACTTTGCCAAATGAGAAAGCAGACTATAATGCCAATCATTAGACACATACGAGATGTTAAATATATTATAATTTCCACTAGAGAATTTGATTTGTCAAGAAATACTTGCCTGTAAATCCAGGGACACAGGTGCCAAAGAGATAGCCACTTAAAATGATACCAGTCACTCCACTTTTGCAGGGCATAGGTTTACAATCTTCAGTTTCTATTTCACAAATTTTTCTTTTATATATTTGCAGACAGCTACAGTTACAGCTGTGCGAATGGACCCCACAGAGGCTGTGTGATGATGTACTCTGGTTTCCGGAGCAATCTCCAGCGTTGAGAACACAGAATCCACCAATGTAACGGAGAGAACAGCTGCATCTGAAACATGCAGAAACAAAAACCCAATTAGTCTTAAAGTTAACATATTTAAAATGTTTATCTCATATTTACTCAAATATGCAGGGTGAGAAATATAATAAAGATGGCTGTGGGATTTTTAAAAATATTTTTGTAGAAAGTGTCCATATTTAGCAAAGTTTAATTTTGCTTATTGTGCAGAATAATGAAAGAAAATAAGTTTTGCTACAGACAGACCTAGATTCAAGTACAGGTTCTGCCACTTAATTGCTATGTAACCTAGAATAGTATTGTGTTATTAAAACCTGCTGAGGCTAAATGACAGGAGGTATGTGCATTTCAGGATTATTGTAAAAGTATGCAGTAAAGTTTTGTAGTGAGTGTTTGACAACTAGCCTTTTTTGGGGGGTAGGTAATGAAAGTGCCTGATGTTAAGCTCTAGATCACCAAGGCAGCTGCTTCACTGACCTTTATTTTTAATAAACAGATTGCCAGCTGCATCACCAGATAAAGAACCAGGCTGCAGAGCCCATGGAGTTCCCCTTTTTAGAAAGCACTAGTTAACCTAGATAACTGAACTTTTATGTCACCGTGCTTTTCCATTCAGGTTGTTAAATTCCTCCTCTCACCTTTTACATTCACAAGAAGAGTGAAGCTGGGAAAATTCGGGCAACCCACCCCACCCTCAACTCCAACAAAGGCGAATCCCAGGTCTGCTCTCTTATCTCTTTACCCAAAATGGGATTGATCTTGCCAAGTGGCCCAGCATGCTGTATATTCTCCATGATTTTAGGTGATAAAACTTGTTTTTTCAAAGTCCTCTGATGGTTGTCCTGAGGTTCATTTTATAATTATACTAAAAACCACAAGGGCCAGTCCCGCTGCCACATGGGCTCCAGTGGGGAAAATGTGGGCTCCCTGCTGGTAGTATGGGCCCACAGGAGAGCCCCAGGCATTCCTAGCCAATAACATCATTATCCATAGATAGAGACTTGCAGAAAACAAGTTTGAAATACCTAGTCTCATGCGTAAGAGAAAAGAGTTTTTAATTAATAGTAGGTTCTATTGATAGTATTTATTCATTCACTGTTATGTTCATCCCATGAATACGTATTTACGTTTTCTTTTTTTTTAAAGATTTTCTTTATTTATTTTTAGAGACAGGGGAAGGGAGGGAGAAAGAGAGGGAGAGAAACATCAATGTGTGGTTGCTGCTCACACGCCCCTAACTGGGGACCTGGCCTGCAACCCAGGCATGTGCATTGACTGGGAATCGAACCTATGATCCTTTGGTTCATAGGCCAGAACTCAATCCACTAAGCCACACTCAATATTTGCATTTTCTATGTGATTAGTATTGACCTAAATGAATTGATATTGAGATAAAAATGAACAAAAAAACACTTCTGGTTCTGCTTTACTTCAAAAGATGTGCCCTGTGCCCTCTTCTTGCACTGACATAATGCTAATACATTTTATTCCAAATGTTTCAGTATCTCAGTTCTTCAGTGACCTATATGTAAGTACTTGGAAGGCAGGAATGATGGTTGTCTTACTCACACTGAATCCCTATTACCTATCATGTGCAAGAAAATGTTAGTGTCTAGCATAGAAAGGACCCAAGAGAATGTGATCAATGAATAATGATGAAATAAATAAATGAGGTGCTAAAGGACACTTAGAATTTGTGGGGGGAGGGAAAGAGGAAGGTGATAAGTAGTAGAATCTATTAATAGCTGAAGTTGAATTAAATACAAATATTCTGGGAATTCTTAAGAGGAAATTAACCTTAATCTGACATGATGGGATGATGAGGCAGGAGGAATGTTATAATATATTGTTTGTGTATATCATTATACACAACATTCAAACAACTTTTCACTCAATGCAGTTATTCATCTAAGATAAATTTAGGGCAAAACCAAATATTTTTGGATACTATTTTAGAAAGCTATATTACTTTGAATTTTGAAGTATATCTATCCTTAAATGCATGAACACAATCCATAGATTCATTTATTTTTAATTTTTAAGCATTGATTTCAATTAATCTTAAGATCCTGATGAGACTTTGCTTTAATAATCACAAAATTAATTCCTATAGTAATTATAATTTAGTTAATATTTCCTAACATTTTATGTATTTTTCTCTAATATAAGATAGACTATTTCATGTAAATGTATTTGAAATAGTTCCAGATTTAAAGGTGATAGCCAGACTAGCTATCAACAAAAGAGGAATATATCTCCAGAGTTAGAGAAGCATTGGCTTTTAACCTATGTTTCATTCAATTTGTACACACACATCTTTTCAGCACCTCAATTATTTATTAAATACATTGGACAAACATTCTTGGGTCTTCTCTACATTCTAGGCACCACCTCTAGGTATTGTAGATTATGAGTCATTTTAATATGATTGTACATTATATAACATACATTTATTCCTTTCTATATGGCATATACATGTCGATAAAGCATATGAAAAACAAAGCATAAGGTAAGAAAAATAACCTAAATCATAGTGATAATCTTTGGTCTAAGTAGTTTTTAAGTATCCTTTGCCAACTACTCAAAGGACACTTAAAATAATTATGTAAACATGTCAATGAGTTGAGAAGAGCAATGTCAAATCACTTTGCTTGTTATTATTAATGAAAATTAACCTGCTGAACCTAAGTCTTTACACTCATAAATTTATATGATGGTAGGTGTTTAGAGCCAGCTAGAATGTTAAAGGTCTTTTAGTTCAAACTTTTCTTCTTGTATTTGTGAAAACTTAGCCATTTAATGAAATTTGCCAAAGGTCATTGAAATCATTAATGGCAGGCAATACAGTTAATACTTTCATATATTCAAAGCACTGGCCTTGGAGAGGGAAACTTGGTTCTAATTCTTCTCTAACTTATTTCATAAATAAGTTCCCCTGTCTCCTAGTTTTCTCATCTGAAAATTATTAGTGCTACATCTATTTCACAGAATAAGATTACATTTATACATTATTAAGCAGGTAACGGTGATCAGCCAAACAAAATCTGTATGTGTTTACCTGATATAAAATTACAGAATACAGCTCCTTCCCTTCGATGACCTCTCATTTGCTTTGCCCAGCCCCTCAAAAACAACAACAATGACAACAACATTGAAAAACCTAGGTAAAGTCTAAACAACTGTTACATGGCATATAATCCTGCCTATTTCATACCCTGTTGAAGCATATTTTGTAGAATAATTATTAATAGTGTTCATGTACTTTAAAAGCATTTGGGTTGGAATGGTAAGTTACATAGTGTCCTATATATATTACTAAGATAATTATGTAGCTATGTGCCTCGACCATACCAATTTAGTCATAATGCTAGTTGGTATTCCATAAATATAAAAAGAAAATGAAAGCTTTCCTAAATGGACAAGATACCCTGTGTAAGAATCAAAAAGGCCTATCATTTAATTCTTCCTAAGTTAATTTATAATGTAATGAAAACTCAATAAAGCAGGAAATAACACAGTGATACAGAAATATATGATCATAGTGAAAGAGTAGAAACTTTGTGGATGGTGAGGAGTGTCCATTTCAGCATATATTTTGAAAGGACAATTTGCCATATTTACTAATAGATTAATTGTAAGAGATAAGAGAGGAAATTAATTTAGAATGATGACTTCCTTTTAGGTCTTAGAAGTTTGAGACTGTAGAACCTTTTATAATGAGAAAGATTTGGTAGAGAAAAATTTTCCGAAGAACTAGGAATCTGCATTTAGCCATAACAAATTTGAGAAACTTATTATACATATAACTCCATATGTCCACTAATCAATTGGGAATATAAGTCAGTATAATTATCTGGGTAGTAGGCTCAGAATGGATGAGCAGTAACCCCATACCCTCAAAACCTTCAGTCTGTGATTCCTTAGCATCTCTTAAAAAAATTAGATCAATATTTTCTGTTTATAATATTTTTGTTTTTGTGGCACTCTAATTACTTCATACAATAGAATTTACAGGCATAGCCTGTCTACACACCAAATACTTTGAAAAGTCAAGCTAATGACCTAACTGTAATATAAAAAGATATAAAAAGATATTAATTTGTTATTGAATGCATCCATATATAAAAATATAAAAATACATCCTCTGTGGAAATGGCTGAACTAGAAGATACATGCATGTGCTTAGCCCTTTGCATTCATACACAGAATTACCAAGGGTACAGCATCTGTAACAGAGGCTGATGATAATAGTTACTTATTAGAAATTCAAGTAGGATGATATGATTTTCTAATATAGTTAACAAAGTCTAATAAGTTTCTGAATAAAACATTTTCTTGATTAACATGAAAGTTTCATTTCTAGTTAATCCAATGATTATTACATTTTTGTAAGAGCATTTTGTGTCAGTACGTAAAGTGAAGTTCTTGGCTCTGATGTTTATAAAGAGGTTTTAAATTTATATTATATTAATGTATGTGGGAACTTTTTGAATCATACAAATCTTGTAACACTTTTTTCTTTATCACTGAGTCAGTCTGTGCATTAAAGGATTTATAACATACATCATCTACCACTCACCTGCGAAGTGCCAGCTGTTTCAGTCAGTTCTACTGATTAGAACAACACTAGAAATTTCCAAATTGTCCCCAAGATGAAAGAATATCCCTTTGAAAGCCATTAATCTACAATAAATTTCTCATTTGCTAAAGCACTCACCAGTTTTTACCCTATTATGAAAGAGTATGACAAATATTTTTATCATAACTAATAATATTCATATAAATGTTGATAGAGTCCAGCACAAATAATGTCTGTTTTTTTACAAAATCTTTTATTATAAAATCATAAACATGCAATTCTGTAACATAACAATACCACAGTCAAGCACAGCATAGGATGTTTTAGGTGAAGTGTTCAAATTAAAACTATAAATTATTACACCCATATTATTACCCTACCAACCACACTCAGCCGACCTTACTTCTGCCAGACCCTATATATATATGTGTGTGTGGATACCCAGTGTTAAGATAAATTGCTATTAAATTGAAAGCAATTCAGTGACAAGTACATCAATTTTGTAAAAAAAAGTCAAGAAAATTATAGTGATCTGCATACAGTGTAGGACAAAATTAGGTTTACAGTTGCAAATACATTAAACATAATTTTTGTGTTATTGTTTATTAATTATTATATTATTTCCATATGAAAACAATAAACCTACTTTTCTCCCATCCTGTATATTATTAAAAATTTAAAATATCTTTATAATTTCATAGAATATTTGGATTGAGAGAATAAATTAGACTAAAAGACTTAATGAATGTATTATTACCTTCATTATTAGATAAATCAATTTGAATTATACATAGATTTGAAACAAGTGAATGATATAATTGAAAGACTAAAACAAATGTATTAGGCAAAAGTCTAAGTTGAAAATATAGTCTCATATTTAAATATTGCAATTTAATTTTTTATCATTTATATTTTTCATGGAAAATATTCTAGGGATAGAAGAAATTAAACATATTCCTCTATTTATTACCTTAAATTTTAATATTAAGATCCATATACCTTATATGTGATAGATGCCCCATTAATATTGTTTGGCTATATAATTATCAAATTTATTTCAAAATTGTGCTATGCTCTGAGAAAGGTCATCTTAAAGGTTCTGAATAAACAGCTTCATGACATTTCAAGTCAAAGAAGATAATTTGAAAAGCAATGCAAAAAAGGTTAGGCCTATAAAAAGCTATTTAGATAATATCAAGTAAAGTAAAAATCTGGCCCAGGTACACAAAATCATATAGCATGCATAAAACTTTTGTTTGATATATAAATTTGAAGTATAAAAACTCATAAAGCTTGAAGCTATAATATAGTCAAACCTTCACTTTATGTGCGTAATACATACATTAGCTAAATTTCAACTCATACTATAGTGTGAGTTGAAAATTAATTTCACAAAACCGCTTCTTTTGCTGAGGTTTATTATAATTAATGTTCAGCATATATATGGATATTACAGTATCTACTTTAGAATTGTTTAAATGGATTAAGTAAAGACCTCTATATTGTTTTACTATAAAAATTAAGGGAGCAAGGTTATTTAAGTTTTCCATGGCAAAATAAAGAGGAAAATCATACATCAGTACATGAAAATAAATAGAAAAAAAGGATCCGGATGTTAAACATACATGTCTCTTAGTAGTATTAAGACCACCCAAAACCAAAAATACATGCATCATACACACATGGTCCAGTTTCCTTTTTTTTTTTCTCAAAACTTTTGCTAGGAAGGCACAAAAATTTGTGTGGTACATCCAAAATTTAAAATATAAACAAAATAAGAAATTCAGCTTCTTTAAAATGTCACTAACATCATTGCAGAAATTATAATAGTCTGCAAATTTATAATCATTAAAATTGCTGGTTCAGAAATAATTTAAGGAAACTGATCAAAGTATATGTATATTATATTTTTTGACAAATTCACATAAAGCTTTATTTATACAAGCCTCCCAACTCTAAAGAAATAGATTTTGTAACTATACCTGAATACACCATGGAATTTTAGATTTTATACTTTGAAACAGACCTCTTACTTATAAATGAAATATAGTGTTTGGGTTATATTTGGCATTACACGGAAAATGCAAAAGTACTAAAATAGCCCATAAAAGAAACATATTTAATTTAAAGATTCCAGAAAGTAAGTCATAAAATTCATTGCTGTAACACAAACTACTTGTATATTTAGGAAGTAAAAATAATAGTTGTTTTAGTAATTTA
>JAPYXV010002844.1:0-12781 GCA_028533065.1 Trachops cirrhosus
AAAAAAAACCTCTAAACTTGAAAAATTGTTACACATGGAGATTTGTCATAAATGTCACTAAAATATTAATCAAGACCCAAACAGAGAATAACAACTTTTGATTTTGTGGTTTTATGCAAAGATCTTATCTCTTAAATTTTAGAAACATAATCCAAAAGTGGTATTTATAAATTGAGCAATAAACTCGACCTAAAACATTCATTCCTGTGATGGTTTCCTGATTTATCTTACAGACCAGATGCCAATGTGTTCTTAGTAGAAACACTTAACATTTTATTAAAATAGGATGTTTGTATAATAACTTGAAAAATTTAAGTAAAAAGCAATTCAGACTTGTTACAGAAAATTGAAAATACAGAAAATGACAATGAAACTAAAAATTATTTATTAACACTCAGAAAAATAAATTGGTTCTTGGCAGTTCTGAGTTAAAACCCTTTTAATTTTTATTTTAGCCTAGAAATTAAGGAACTCCACATATTAGAAAGAGATATGTAAACTACTCAAGATCAATACTTTTTAAATTCTTATAATATTTTCAAATAATTTATTGAATTCCAAAAAGAGACTTTAAATAACCAAATACTTTCTGCATTTATAAAAACTTAAAATCAATAAGGCCACAATTTGTGTAAGCTTTGGTGAAAAATCTATGACATGGGGACATTTTTCCATGTTTTCTACAAGTTTGAAATTAGAACTAAGTGTGTCTTTAAAACCAAGTTTGTTTATGTTGAAAATATCCATACTTGTATATTTAAGGCAACAATTTTCAATCTGTTTCATTTCATGGAATACATACACTACCATTTTTTCAGACTATAAGATGCACCTTTTTGCCCCCAAATTTGGAAGGAATAATGGTTGTTATTGCTGCTGTTGAGTTTTGTTTACATTTACATTGGTGAAATATTATGTTATTTATGTTATTAAGTATTTTACCATATTTTTTTGCTTCAAAAATTTTTCTCCTATTTTCCTTCTCTAGAACCTAGGGGTGTCTTATGTTCCAAAAAACATGGTAATCACTAAAATTCTTCAGCACATAAAAAAATATATTTTTTTATGATCTGACAAAAACTAGGTATAATTTTGATTTATTCACACTGGATAGCTATTGTGTTGGCTTCATTTTTTATTTGACCATCTAAGGGAAAAGAGGTCAATACCTCTGAGTTTTGAAATGTATTTCTGCTTATACAAAACAAATAAATTTACTATTAAGACTTTCTACATGCTTTCTTTTGCATCTGTCAAGTAGTTTACATATTTATGTAGGTCAGAGTCATCAATGTGTCTGGGGTAGCAAACAAATTCACATCCATTATATCAAAGCAAGAGCAAGAGCAGCATGAAAGCTCTAAATATTCTTAGATGCTAACCACTTCAAGAATGCAATACGAAAGTGATGTTCAGCTCTGTTCATTCAAAGAATGCATATGAATTTTGATATATTTTATAAAATAAACAAGTCTTGTATTTTTAACCCTTACTTGACTAAAAAATATCCAGAAACTTTTTATTCTTCAGAAGAGTAATGTTAAACTGAGATTACTTTTAGTGCACATTAAACATTGCAAAGGTTAATAAATGTCACATTACAATGGATCAGTCAATATTTAAGCCTCTTCTAAGGCAAAGTTCATGTGCTCTACAGGAAGGAAACATGCTTCATAAATATTTTAATTATTTCAGAACCAGAATAAGGGTGCATTGAATGACTTGTGCCCCATGGAAATTATTTTATTTTTTATGTAGTGTTTGGAATCAGCGCAGACTCCTGGGAACATTCAGCGTTTTAGAAACAGCAAACCTATAATCAACAAACAAAACTTTGTGTTTTGTTTCTAATTTCTTTTATAAAATCTTCTTTGAATTGGGGAATAAAGTGAACAATTTGTTTTCGGGAAACTGGGGGCACTTCTTTCTTACTTGTGTAGATTGCCTTGCGCTGCCAACAGCAGTAACTGACAGAATTGAAACAACAGCACCAGACAATTAGAATATGCACTTAGCTATGGTAGCTTTCTCACAATTTGCTCATTTGGCAGAAAGAGCAGCCAGTGCAAGGAAGGATTTCTCTTCCCACTCCTGCTTTCCGATTACCAGAGGCTGACTAGGTGTTCTAAAGTTTACCACCCAGAAATAGAAGGCTTTGCTCTCCTCCTAATTGGATTATTGACCCTGGTGGCCTTGAAATAGAGAATGGCACTAGTTAAGATAAATAGAATGAGAAAGAACCAAACGGAAGCATAACAGAAATAAGTCAAAGAATGTTAATTTCCCTGAAACCCCCAAATGAGAGAGGAGAGCAGGTTAGTGGTCCAGCCATGGTTGATTGACTGAGGAGATAAGTCACCCTGGGAATTTGAGAAAAGGAATTTAAGTGCCATTAAGTTAAACAAAGGCTTTAGGTTAAAAACTGTATGTAAAAGTTCATTGTTTGTTTTCAGACCAATAAAAAAAACTGTCTTTGACTTCTAAGAACCATTAACTCTGTTCTTGTCAACCCATACATACTTTATGTAAGCCAGTAAGAATCTTCCAAAGCCAAACTGGAAACAAGTTATTTCATCTTCAAGCTGTCATCAAGTTTCTTCACTCATTTTACCCTTTTAATTAATTATTCCCATTCAATGAATTATTCTTACCCAGAAACCTGCCCAAGAAATCCTGAGGGTGCTCCTTATTTAGCCTCAAACTGTATAAGACGGTCTGAGGTTGGGTTGGCATAATTTTGTTTTAAATTAGATATTCTAAGCCAGTAGATTTTTTTATCACATGGTGCTCAAGCCAATGGAGAGGCTATGCAGCCTCCACTTCCACCACAGCCCCTCACAGAAGTTCGTATCAAAGCCTCAGGGTGAGAAGAAAATAAGGATTCTTTGAAAAAAAAGTCCTCAATGTGCTTATTTTTTCCATATTTCAAAAAACAAAAATTAAAGTTCATTAAAATATATACAGAAGATAAATGGGAAAAGTCTTGAGGAGAGCATGGAATTAGTAAAGAAAATCTGAGAGGTAGTGATGTTATTTAATTCCTTCACAGCTGATGCAAGAAGAGGCACATGTTCCAGATGGATGAAATGACTTCCTAACATACCCAGTTAGTCCATGACAAAGCTAAGATGGGCACACAGATCACGTAATCCAGTGGGAATACTTGACTGACATACTGCATATGAAACGGAATTCATTCTTCTGTGATTTGTGATTTAATTGTTTAATGATTTAATAGAGAATCTTGCCTTATGATGTGTAGTATATTAGTTTCATATGGCTGCTATAACAAATTACTGCAAACTCGGTGGTAAAGACAATATAAATTTAGCATATCAACATTATGGAGGTTCAAAGAACAAAATGAGTTTTGAAGTGTTAACTCAAGTTATCAGCAAAGCTGCGTTCCTTCTAGAGACTCTTAGCAGGGGGTCCATTCATGAAACTCTTGCTATTTTAGTGCAATTAGTGTTGCTAACAATTTCTTCCAGAGCACTATATTTGGCATAATCAAAGTTGCTATTTTGTATCCTAACATGTTAATAAGTGGATTCCTACAGATACCATCTTAAGACATTCAAATGTAGAAAAAAAAATCCTCCAAATCCTAAGTAAGAGGATATTATATTTTCCATAAAAGTAAAAAAAAAATCCTGAACATTTTCATGGTTTCCAAGAATCTCAAATTATGCAAATATTTTATGCATAAACATATAACATAACTTAGTATTATTTTATCAGTGTTTGAAAGGGAGAACTTCTAACAGCAGTAGCTCTGAACAGAAAATTTAATAATAAAGTCTTTCTGTACAAACCAGTTCAATGTTAGCTTCAATGTTTCTTTAGAAATACTTTGGTTCTGGTCAAAGGATGGTATTCTGAATCATATGCAAACAATTGACACCTGAATTCATTTTTCTTTCAGTGTAATATGCTGCCAGACCAGAAACCAAGCCTAATTAATTTTATTTTTTGTGCTTCAAGGCCATGGAGTTCTGGAATACTAAGCAGTTAAGAGGGAAAGAAAACAAATGATTTACAACATGAGGTGGGGAAAAGGGAGAGTCAGTTGATGGGGAAGACTACAAATAGAAACCTAATGTAGTTAATATAAAACTCTGTGGAGCCTCTTATGATTTTCTTAATAACATTTTCTTTTCTATAGCTTGCTTTATTGTAAGAATACAATGTACACTACATATAATAAAAATGTATTAATAGACTGCTTATATTATTGGTAAGGCTTCTGGTCAACAGCAGACTATCAGTAGTTAAGTGTGGAGTAACTTGTGAGACAGATTTGTTTTCCATGTTTTGTTTTTAACCACTTTTTCCTGCTTTGTATCTTCAAAAGTTCTATGACACACAAAAGACATTCTATTAAACATTCTAAACATGAAGACATTCTATTAAGACATTCGGTTAGACAACAGAAATGTATTTCATTACAGTTCTAGAGGCTCGAGTCTGAGATCAGGGTGCCAGCATTATCAGATTCTGCCGAGCTCTCTTCCTGACTTGCAAATGGGGTTTTTAGGTGGGTGCTCACAGGGCCTGTCCTGGGTGTGCACACATGAAGAAAGATCACCCCCCCGCATCTGTGCATGTGTGTCTCTCTCTTCCTGTTCTTATAACGCCAGGGACCTTATCATATTAGGGCCCTACCCTTACTACTTCATTTAACCTTGATCACTTCCTAAAAGCCCTATCTCCAAGTTCAGTCACATAGAGGGTTAGGACTTCAACATATGAATTTGGGGTGAGAATTCAATTCGCATCTTTTCAACCCCGGCCCCCCAATTCATGTTTCTCTCACATGCAAAATACACTCATTCTATTTTAACAGTCCCAAAAGTCTTAAGTCATTCCACAATCAACTCTAAAGTCCAAAGTCTTGTTTAATTATTTAAATCAGATATAAGTGAGACTTGAGTAATGGTTCATCCCAAGGCAAAATTCCCCTCCATTTGTAAATTTCTGAAAACAGACAAGTTATTATTCCAAAGTACAGTGAAGGGACCAATGTATATTGGATATTTTCAGCCCAAAAGGGAGAAGTTGGAAGAAAGAAAGAAGTGACAGATCTCAACCAAGTCCAAAACCTAGCAAAGCAAATTCCATCAAATCTTAACGAACAAAAATAATCCTATTTGGTTTGATGCTCTGACTTTTTCATCCACTGAGGTCAGCATCGCCTCCATAACTCTAGGTGGGAGTCTTCCTCCTACAATTCTTCAAAGCTGGGATCCACCCCCAGCTTTGGGGAAACCAAGGAGCCAGTCCTGGTGATGTCTGAATCAACTTTAGGGTCATTTTTCCCTCTTCTTAAAGACTAGACATATTGGCAACTGACTAGCTTTGTCACCCTTTCCTGTCAAATCCTAGAATCCATGGAGCCTTCCTTCACTGGTACTGTCTCCATACATTTCAGTTCAAATCGGCAGTGTTTCTGCATATATAATACCATATATAATAGTCTCCTTATCAAGTGATAGTCCACCTCAGACTCTTGGTATTTTCTTCACAACATGCTTTCTAATTTTTTGCAGTGTGGATAGACTGAGAAATTTCCAAATCTTTAAGTTTCATTCTATTCTGCTTACTAATTCCTTCTCATTTCATTTCTCTCCTTTCACCTTTTACTATGAGAAGAATCACAAACCAAGCTGCTCTTTCAATGCTGTGATAGAAATATCCTCAGCTAAATACCAGTTTTAATATTCTCTTCTATAACAAACTGCAAGGCCATTCAGCCAGTTTCTTTGTCAATTTATAACAAAGAACCACCTTCCCTCCAGTTTCTAATGACATGTTCCTCATTTTACTCTGAGATCTCACTAGAATCACCCTTAACACACATATATCCAGCATGCAACTCAAATTCTTCTAGTCTCTAAATATTATCAAAGCTGCCTCCACATCTTTAGGTTTTAGTCAGAGCAGCACCCTACTCTTCAGTACCAAAATCTAACTTAGTGTACTTGGGTTGTCATATCAAGATATGGTAGACCGAATGTGTTGAGCAACATATATTTATATTTTTGCTCACCTAGACACTGAAAATTCAAGGTCAGGCTACAAGTATGGTCAGATTGTAGAAAGAGATCTTTTCCTGGCTTGAAAATAGTTGCCTAGTTTTATTTTTCTGCACGTATCTGTCCAATTTTTCCAACACCACTTATCTTTAACCTATTGTATGTGCTTGCTTTCTCTGTCAAATATTAATTGACTATAAAGGTGTGGGTTTATTTCTGGGCTGTCTGTTCTGTTCCATTGAGCTGTGTGTCTGTTTTTACACCAGTATCATGCTGTTTTGATTACTATGGCTTTATAGTGTAGTTTGGTGTTAGGTAGCATGATTCCTCCAACTTTGTTCTTTATTCTCAAGATTGATGTTGCTATATGGGGCTTTTTGTGGTTCTATATAAATTTTTGAAATATTTGTTTTAGTTCTGTGAAATGTGTCATGGCTATCTTAGTAGGAATTGCATTGAATCTATAGATTGCTTTGGGCAGTACGGGCATTTTAATGATGTTAATTCTTCCTATCCATGAACATGGTATGTGCTTCCACTTATTTGTATATTCTTCGATTTCTTTTCTCAGTGTCTTATAGTTTTCTGAGTATACTTCTTTTACATCCTAGGCTAGATTTATTCCTAGGTATTTTATTCTCTTAAAGCAATTTTTGAATGGGATTGTTTTCCTAATTTTTCTTTATCATAGTTCCTTATTGGCATATAAAATACAACTGATTTCAGTATATTAATTTTGTATTCTGCTACTTTACTTAATTTATTTATCACATAGTAGTTTTTTTGGTGGAATCTTTAGGGATCTCTAGACCATCTTCTTTTGCCACACACAAGAATAAATTCAAAATGCATCAAATAATTAAATGTTAGATACCAAACTATAGAAATCCCAGAAAAAAAAGCACAGGCAGCAAAATCTTGGACATAGCTCATAGCAATATTTTATCTGATACATCTCCTCAGACAAGGGAAACAAAAGAAAGACATATATAAATGGGACTATATCAAATTAAAAAGTTTTTGCACAGAAAAGGAAGCCATCAACAAAATAAAAAGACAACACACTGAATGGGAGAACATATTTGCCAATATATCTGATAATGGGTTAAAATTAAAAATTTATTAAAAACTTATAAAACTCAACACCAAAATAATGGGCAAAGGCCCCAAACAGATACTTATCCAAGGAGGACATACAGATGGCCAACAGACATATGAAAAGATGCTCAAAATTACTAATCAGCAGAGAAATGCAAATTAAAACCATGAGATATCACCTCACAATGGTCAGAATGGCTATCATCAATAAATCAACAAACAACAAGTGCTGGTGAGAATGTGGAGAAAAGGGAACACTTTAACACTGTTGGTGGGAATGCAGACTGGTGCAGCCACTGTGGAAAGCAGTATGGAGATACTTCAAAAAATTAAAAATGGAAGTGCCTTATGACCCATCAATTCCACTTCTGGGAATTTATCCAAAGAAACCCAAAGCACTAATTCAAAAGAACATAAAACACCCCTATGTTCACTACAACATTATTTATAATCACCAAGATATGGAAGCATCCCAAGTGTCCATAAATAGATGAGTGGATAAAACAACTATGGGACATTTACACAATGGAATACAATTGGCCATAAAAAAAAATGAAAATTTTACCCTTTGCTACAGCATAGATGGACCTGGAGAACGTTATGCTAAGTGAAAAAAGCCAGTCAGAGAAAGAAAAAATACCATATGATTTCACTCATATGTGGAATCTAATAAACAAATTGAACCAACAAGGAAAACAGAGACACACTCATATATGGAGAGCAGGCTGACAGTTCTTGCTGGAGGTGAGGGTTAGAGTAGAGGGATTGAGCAAAAGGGAAAAATGACAACAGTGAGGCGATTGCGGAGGGGAGGTATATATAATGGGGATAAATGTTAATTGGAAAATATAATAAAATTAATTTTAAAAATTAAAATAAGGTAAATGGGCAAAAAAAGAGAGAAAGAAAATAGTTGCTTTCTTGCTGTGTTCACCTGGCCTTTTCTCAGTATATAAGTGAAAAGAAAGATCTCTCTCTTCCTCGTTTTGTAAGGCTTCTTAAACCATCACATTTGGATTCCCAAACCCTCATGATCTCATTTAATCTTAATTACCTCCTAAAAGCTCAATCTCCAAGTATAGATAGTCACATTGGGAGATAGGACTTCAAGGTATAAATTTTGTGGGGATGCAATTCAGTCCAGCATATTCTGGGCCTGTGACCTGTTTAGCACTTTTTACTTTTCTTCATTTAGGGGGCCTTTGAGAAACCTTATAAGACAGTTACAGAACTAAATAAAAGACACATTTTAACTCTTGCTGACAGTATTTTTATTAAAACATTTTTAAAAATTGGAGTTTTTGAAAAGTTTCTTAAGCAAGTAGTCCTCAAAGAAGTAAAATAAAATTAAAAATTGACACAAAAGATGCCTCATTTCCTCTTCATCAATGACTATTCAAAAGGATTAAAAAAGCAGAGAAAAATCAATATCTCTTTCACTAATGGTTTACAGTAGACCAGATTTAGGTTCTCTAAATACTTCCCATGGAAATAAATATAAAATAAAATAAATATGATCTGATATTTCTGACAATTCACAACATTACTGAAGTGTAATACTGAATATGACAATCTAAGCCAATATTAAAAATTGTGAACCAAGATTGCTGAGTAAAATCTTACAAACTACCCATATTTTCTTTTCTCACTTATTCATTAGAGAGAAGAAACTTCTCGGAGTTAGGGAGTAATCTAGGTGTTCATTCTGCACACCAGTGGTGCTTCTCCAGACTTTTTGGACACTAAAAAATAGAAATGATAACATTATGATAATATTTGAATGGTGACAGATGATTACTAGGCTTAATGATGTGATCATATTGTAAGGTATATAAATGTCAAGTCACTATAGTGTACACATGAAATTAATGTAATATTATATATCAAGTATAATTAAATAAATATATACAAACAGATACAAATGAGGCTGAACAGAAAACAGGGCTTTGCTGGCTTAAAGAATAATCTTTGACAATTATAAGCAGCATGTTAATAATGATAAAATGATGGGGTAAATATTTATTTTGATCTCCTAATGTCCCATTTCATACTCCACTTTCCTCCTTGGGTGTACACAAAGAGAACTAATGTGGTCATGGATTCTTAATTAAAAAAAATATATTTAATGTATTCACCTTGGCTGGTGGATCAGTTGGTTGGTGAGTTGTCCCTTGCACCAAAAAGTTGTGAGTTCAATTCCCAGTCAGGGCAAATACCTAGGTTGCAGGTTTGATCCCTGGTTTAGGAGAGTATGAGAAGCAACCAATCGATGTTTCTCACATCGATGTTTCTCTCTCTCTCAAATACTTGAGTGAGGATTAAAATAATAATAATAATTAATGTATTTAGCAGGAATAATAAAAATCTGAGGAGGGGCCTAATTTAATAATAATTTTAAATTTAAAGCTACTTTATTTGGAATGTAAATTTTAGTTGAACCAAGCCAAAGATTTATTCAGTAAAAAGATACATCAGGTGATTTTTCTAATTCTACTTTTATGTAAACTTCCATTGTTCTAATGAAATCCCATGCCACATCTAATTGACACTTTTATGTTGAAAGTGCAGCCAAAGGACATGTAGGAAAGAGGAGGAAAGTCATGTACAGTTGACCCTTGACAACATGGGCTTTAGAGGCACGGACCACCCACATACCCAAAAATCTACCTACAGCTTTTGACATCCCAAACTCAGCTACTAATAGCCTGCTGTTGACTGAAGCCTTACCAATAACAATTAACAAATTAACAATTTTTATGTTATATTTATTACATATTTTATTCTTAAAATAAAGAAAGTTATATAAAGTAAAATGTTATTAAGAAAATCATAAGGAAGAGAACATACATTTATAGTACTCATTGGAAAAAATCTACCTATAACGTTCCCGCACAGTTCAATCCTGTGTTGTTCAAGGGTCAACTCCATTCACTTTTAAACCGGTATCTATTTGGTGCCTTCTGCACTGCTCCTAAAACTTCAATATGCATTTGGATCACCTGGGAATCTTGTTAAAGTAAAACTTCTGATTCAGCACTTCAAGAATGGAAGTTTAAGAATCAGCATTTTGAATAAACATCCAGATAAGGCCCATAGACATCACTTTGAGTATCAAAGTGCTAGAAAACACCAAACAGTGGGGAAAGGGAAACATTGCCAGTAAGCATAACATCTTCCTTAGAAAAAGTAAGAAGAGAGAAAAATACTAAAATGTAAATGACAATAAAAAGACATAACAATGAAATAAACCTAGGAAAATAACATATCCTTAAGGCCTCTAAATTTATTTGAGCTCTAGATCAGGCTAACAAATGAGCTCAATCAGCCAGAGCTATGCTCACGGAACAAACCTGGTACGAGTTGTATCTGAAGTAAGATGTTCTGAAGCACTCGTTAGAATGATAATATGATAATAACATAAAGCCAATATTTTGTAGCACCTTTGTTGTCTACAATGTTCTTTCACAGTTAGCTTGGTTATAATTAGTGAAAATGTGAACCGTTCTACTCTAACTGTACAACATATGTCCCTATGAACAAGATATACTATTGAGAAGGTAAAAGCAAAAATAAATTGGAAATGGGATACAATATCTTTCACATTTTATCAAGTCAATTTTACTGTAGAATATAAATGTATTGGGATTCTGATGCAAATTATTCATTATAAGGCAAAGAAAAATAATAGAAGTAATTCTCAAAGTAATGATTTAGAGCTTGAATTTCCCATGTTTACCAAGGGTCTTTATGACTATAAATAATTCATGAATCCGCATTTCTGTAATGTTGGAGATTTCCTTCCCCTGGAAGTGTTTTTTAATGATTAGGTCACATGGCCAGAGCAGTCCTTTAATGTCCTTTAATGTCTCTCTTTTTCCTGGTTTATCATTTTTCCATTTTGCTTAGGAATACATTACCCTTTTGCTACATACCCTCAACACATCTACTTTTGCAATCAGCTTTGAACAGAAAATGAGCAGTGGGACCTAATTGAATATTATGTATTTAAGATGGCTAAAATGGATATAATTTTGAAATGAGAAATGCATATACATACACACAATAAAGATTAGAAGATGATCAGCACAAAACAGAGGAATGTATGCCAGCTGAACACATTTCAGTATGTGGCCAAAGGACATATTGATTACAAAATAGAATACTGCCCTGAATGATGCAAAGGTTTCTATACAGAGACCAAAGCAGTTTCACAATTTAAAAATTGGACATTTTCACTTATGAAGAGTTCATCAGACACGCTACCATGGTGTTTAATTAGAAAAAAAATGAAATTTTGCAGGCCTTCTTTTTTAAAATGCTAGAAATTTAGTTATAAATTCAATGCCGGTTGTCTTTGTTTTACCTAGAAAATCATTGCTTCTAGTTCTCATACCTGAGCCTTAACAGGTACAAACTGTTTGATACTGACTTGGTAAATGAAACACAACACTTCTTCCTGATTATACTGAATGAAAATATTTACCAGTACCGTGAATTTTTAAAAATATGCCACAGAGTAAACTGAATATAGTTATATGTATTAATACATTCTTAAGAGTTTGGACTCTGTGACACTTTATTAACACAGAAGTTTTAAAATGGGACTTTTGAAAGTATCTTATTTTGTTTATTGCCCAGGCTTTTCTCTCCTGGGAGTTTTACTATATTAATTGCTTCTGTGCTCAGATGCTTCTAATTATTAACCTGCAGGTGTCTCTAATCACTGTGTCTTCCTGCAGAGTTTTGTTTGAGGGCCATTAGCTGTGTTGCTTAATTACAACATACTGTACCTAGTTTTGTGTACTGTTTGATCTTTCAGATGGCTTCCCACACCTCTGAAAGTACTCTTTGGCAATCATTTTCTACAATTAACCAGAGCACCCTATATCTCTTTCTCTGTTACTAAATTTGATCAGAGTGTGTAGAATTGCAAAAGAGTTAATTCTTACAACTGGAGACCAGTTCTAAGACATACCTAATAATATTTAAATTCTAGACTATTCAAATCAAAGAATGTAAATTTTTCCTATATCTTAAAACCTGAAATCTGAAATATGCATAAAAATGTTTAGAGTCAATGAAACAAAGTGCACAGGGTCCTTAAAAATACATTAGTTACTGCATTTTAAAATGAGGGAAGCATAGTTTCCATAGGTTTTAGCATAAGACTTGGTTTTGGAGCCTCATCTACTACATTGCACTGTTTGACCAATTCATTTCCCACAGCATTTTCAAGAGTTTTAGGTATATTTCAAATTGGAATAATTGGGATAATATCAGTATTAGGACAGTTCTGCTGCAAAATTATTGAGCTATAAACTATGTATCTTCTATTTCCCATAAGAATAAATTACATGTTGAATAAAATACATTCAAATAAAGATGTTCATAGGTTAATAGTTTCCTCCTTCTCACAGTGCATATTTGGGTCTCTGAATATGTCTTTTGACCCAGACGTGGCATCTAAACAGGGCACTGTGATTATGTCCCTGCCTGTGGCAGACGGCCTGGAGGTAAGGCCTGATGTGTGATCCAATGCAGCTCTGTCTGCTGGGTTCCCCGTAATTACTGTTCGGTTTGACTCAGCAGGATTGCCCAGGCATTTGTAGCATGATAGGTTGGTTTTCTTTGTGGGGGATTTTTTTTTT
>JAPYXV010002845.1:0-12781 GCA_028533065.1 Trachops cirrhosus
CCCCCCCCCCCCCCCGGCACTCCACGAAGACTAATCGATCAAGGCCCACCCCCATTTACTCTGGGAAAGTCAATAAAAGGAGAGCAGGTGAGCAGGGCTCAAGAACTCCCCAGGAACGCCAGGCAGGCCAGGAACGCAGACGCTCAAAGCTCAGCCAGCCTTGAGCTGTTCATATGAGCAGCCCAGAGCCCTCAGGTAAAGCAGCATCCGAGGGCGCCTGGCACTCCAGACTGAACTGCAGGGCGCTGGGTTGTAACCCCGGCTGCAGCTATCCACGAGAAAGCAGATGCAGAGGTGACATGGTCACAAAACCTGTTGGCGAATTTGACCTTAAGTGTGTTTGTTGGTTTTTGAAGTCCACGGAAACAATGAAGAGACCCTGAATCAAGTATTTACCATAAACAAGGCTTTAACAAGACGACTGGTGACCGGCAGCTTCCCTAAGACTTCAGGTTTATGCTGAAGCCAAGGGACAGGTCTCCTCCCTGCCTCTGTAGGGAAAAGGTCGAGCACCTCAAGTTCCCGAGCACGATGTGCGGTGCCCCCAACAACTACAACAGGGTTCTCAACCATGTACGGCAAAACACACTTCCAGCAAGGACAACACTTAGCAGCAGCCATGCTCTCCAGCCCAGCCTCCACCAGGCCTGTACTAGAGATAGGAAGGGAGATCTGGAGTATCTTGCCAGCTAAGGGCGGAGACTCAACCCAAACCCAGGTAGTCTTTTGACTCCCTCAGAAGCCCCGTGGGTGGGTGGCAGAGCTACTTTCCCTCCTGCTGCAGCACTCCCAACCCCTGTAACTAGTACTTCAGCCTCCCCACCCCATGTCCACTCCAGCTGACCCACACCTGCCTCAGCAACCCAAACTGCACCCCTCACCCCAGCTCCCTACCACTTGGCTGCCCTGCCCCATCCCCTCGGGCTCACACTATCTGCACTATCTGTGCAGGAGGGGTTAGGTCAGGCCAATGATTCGACAGCAGATGTCAAATACACATTCCCAGGCCCCCCCCAATGGAGCCAGGAACTCTGGGTGGGCTCCAGCGCTCCTGACAATTATTTTCCCAAAGAGCAGGTACAGAAGAAGGCGGGGTTTGGGACTGCCACTGCAGAAACACAGCAGCACTCAGCGCCACCCAGGAGTCCAGGTCTCAGGACACTGGGCGAGATACTACAGACCACCAGACCTGCTAGATGTACATTTGCAAAAAACAGGCATGCTTATGTCATTACAAGAAAAGTGAGGGTCAGCTCTAACTGGTACGGCTCAGGTGGTTGGGCATCATCCAGCAAAAAAAAAAGGTTGCTGGTTCAATTGCTGGCCAGGACACGTGCCTGGGTCGCAGGTTTGGCCCCCAGTTGGGGCACATGCGAGAGGCCACGAACTGATAGATGTTTCTTTCTCACATTGATGTTTCTCTCTTTCTCCCTCCCTTCCCCTCTCTAAAAAAATAAATAAAATCATAAAAAGAATGAAGAGAGAGGGAGGGTCAAAACTCAAAGCTCTCTAGTCAAGAAGCACGCTGTCAGGGAGACAGGTAACAGACGTACCCATTGTGGCTGTGATCCCTAGCCCCAGTGCTCCGAACCACGGCACACCTTTCAACCTTTTCTGACCTCAAGATTAAGTCCAAAATAGATTAACACCAGACTTGGACCCAACAGAACTTCTCACCACCACCACAAAGCCCAGAGCTCTGGCCCGCCCATTCCTTTGCGGGGGGGGGGGCGCGGGGGGGCGGGTGCCTGACCCCCCTCCACTGAGACACTCATAAAGAGCTTGCCAGGACACTGCCCTGGGGGGCTCACACGTGAGGAAGTCCTGTCCTGGGAAGTGCTAGGTGCCAGGAGATGCAAAGCAGGATTATGGGGAGGAGAGGCACCTGCTTTTAAATAGTGGCCAGGTGGCCACGGAGCACAGCCTGCAGCAATCTGGCAGGATATTGTACCAGGCGCACGGCTCAGAAACAGGAGGGCCTGTGGGCCAGAGGCGTGGAAAGGGCGGGCATGCACGAGGGAAGGGAGAGCCCGCAGGGGTGCGGGACAGAGGAGCACACCAGTCAGCTTCAGCTCAAAGTGGGCAGTGACAGTGATGGCTGGGGTGGTAGCCCCCATGTCTGAAAAATTTTAATTTCTAAGTTTCTCAAACCCTTCGCTTCAACTAGTTCTTCTAAATGGCAAGACCCAATGCTATCCTCACCCCAGCGGCAATGCCCTCCAGTGCACTGACCCCGCCCACTGACTTCCCCCACCAACAGGGCCCCCAGAGGGCAGGTCCCTCATGCCTGGCCAGGGCAAAGTAGACGGAACAGGCTGGTAGGATGCTTCTGAATTAACTAACACAGAAGTTCAGTAACTGAAGACAAGCAACCCAGTAAATGGTTGTTTCAGTGAGGTGTAAGGTCATTAGTGGGTCTCAGCTAGGCAGGCATCAAAACAGGTTTCTGAAGCCCCAGGCCAGCTCCGGAACACTGAGGAGACATGGGTACCATGTGGGGTGAGACAATGCTCAGAGGACTCCTGAGGGGCTGGGCCTGGCCCAGGCCAGGACTCAGGGTAGGTTAGCAGGGTGATCCCAAGTTCAGTCTGCCTGCCTGCTGACCCTATGCCAGGACCCTGCCTCTTCTGAATATGGAACTAAGGTGCCCAAGGAGGCCCTACCCTAGCACCTAGGGGTGGTTGTCCCAGGTATGGAAGGTTAACGAGGGGTCAGACAGGACCTCCTGCAGCCCACTCCTCAGGGGTGCCAATGGGCCAGACCAGGCACCAATAAGATCCTTTCTGCCATCAGGGTGAAGAGCTACAGGTGCTCACCTGCACTGTCTCAGGCAGACGCCTGGTATTCAAGATGGTGCTTCTACTTCTAGTGGCCTTTTGGGGTCCAGGGGAAAGCAGCCAATTTATTAACATTTTAATTACAAAACAGAAACACCCACTCAGAATCCCACTTAAAATAGACTCTGCCTCCCTCCCAATGGAGAGGCACTTCAGGAGAAGCATAGTGTTACTAGATGCTTCTGAGCAGCAGAGCTGTAGGTGTAAAGATAAAATATCCATGAACTACCTGAGAGACAACTTGCAGGACAAAGGCTGGATTCTCCAGGCCATGTGGGGGGGTCTGTCCTCCACCTTCCTCCAGGGCTCCCCAGCAGTGGGCTGTACTTGAACCCACTCCTCTCAGATCAGCTCTGCCGGTCGACAGCAGAGACTTCAGAGCTCTTACTGGCTTTGTGAGTGTGGCAAGCTGTTCATCTCCCCCAACCTCAACTTCCTCATCTATAAAATGGGCGATGGTACTCTGACCCCACACACTTGCCCAGGACAAACAAATAGTAGATGAGATGCTCTGGATGGTTTTTTCCCACCAAACGCAAACTCCCTCAGAGGAAAGGTATTCACTTTGCTTGATCCAAGTACCCTGCACTAGGACACCCTCTGCCCAAGTCACACTTCCCATTCTTTCTTGACACACTTCCCTGGGCCCGGGGCTGTTTCTGAAGCAAGGTCCCAAATCCCAAGACTCACCAGACAAAGACACAACAGCATGCAGAATTAACCCCTAAACCACTCAAAAGGTCACAAGCAAGTCAGGACAAACTAGTATCCATCTCCGTTGTCTATTGCGTAGTTTCTCTACCTAAAGGTAACAATTCCTAAATAGCAAGAAACATTTAGCGCTGTAATCTTTTAAAGGAAACAAAGAGTCAACTTAGCAAGTACAATATAATAACTTTGCAAACCCAGGAACTAAGCATGGTTTCAAAATATACAAACCACACCAGTTAAAACTGTGATTTAGGAGCAACTGCAGGCCGTGATCCTAACCCATCTAATCACTCCCTTCCTTTTCTTCTCACAAAAATACCAGTTCCAACCTCCCTTCAATTGATACAAAGCAATCTTATAAACAAAAGAAAACTCTCCCTCTGGCGAAGCGCCGACGTTCAGGTTCCCACAAACAAGGGGAGCTCTCTACAGGTTCAAGAAAACTCAGACTTGTTTTGAATTTTAGACATCAACCCCCTCCCCCGCCCCAATGGAGCCAACAATTTTGCAATCCAAGACTTTTACTCTCTCTGCTGGGCCTCTCTGACTGGCTGGAGAACGCCACAGGTTTGTGTGCGGACCCGTGACCCCGGAAACGCACGTTCCTCCGTGGAGGGAAGCTCCTGTCAACCCCTCCTCGGCCGCACCGCCAGCGCACGCCGGAGGGGACGCCAACACTTTCACAAGGGAAGGCGACGGGAGCCCAAGGGGCAAGGCCAGGACGACGTCGAGGCTGGGCCAGCAGGGTCGGACTGTAGTCCACGGCGTAAACAGCTCCGAGGAGGACAGTTCCCGGGCGCGAGATCGGGATCGAGTCGGGGGTCTCGCAAAAGGCGGGGGTCGGGGCCCAGGGGATCGCCGGTCGAGAAGCACCCTCTCGACCCGGCCCGACGGCGGCGGAAGCCCCGCGCTGCCGAGCCCCGGCCCCTGCCCCGCCGCCGTACCCTGTGCGCCCCCCACCCGCGCTCACCTAGGGCGGTCGCGGCCCGGCGAGCGAGGTGGACTAGGCGGTGGCTACGGAGGCGGCGCGGCGCTTCCTTTGTCTCGGGACTTCCCTCCCGAGCCCGCTCCGCGCGCAGCCCGAGCGCTCAGAGGACCCCGGCGCGGGCGGGGCGCGGGGCGGGGCCTGTGGAGGCTGTCCGCCGCGCGCCTGTACCGCGCGTCGCCGCCACCTCCCCACGTCCCGAGCGGCCCTCGCCGCTGCACGCTGCGTGCCGCCAGCGCCCCGCTGCCGAGCGCCCGTGACCCAGGCTCGCCCCGGGAGCCCGGCCCAGGGGCGGTGTTCCAGTCAGGCGGAGTCTTGGACACCTGCGCCCTTAAAGGGGCCGTGTTTCAGATGTGAGGGAGCGTCTGCAATATCCCCTTTGCGATGCGAGCGTCCACTCGAGGACACGCCGGCAAGCAGCGAGGGAAGGTGGAGGCCAAGATCTCCAAGGGTCCCCTGGATGTTCCGCAGGCACCTCTGCGGGCACGGGTCCCATTGGTCTCCTTAGGGTTAAGGCTCAGGGTTGGGGGGCAAAGGCCACCGAGGCCTAAGGATCTCCAGAAGAGTCGCAGCACGGTGACGATCCCCCGAGTACGGAGCCTTGTGAAACCCGTTGCAATTGGCTAGCTTGGGGCGCTAGGCGGGGGGTACATCGAATCTGCCCAATGAATTGAATCGATACAAAGGCCTGAGAGCCGTCCTGACCGACGGGAGGAGAAGCGCGGACGCTCCCTAACCCGCGGGGGGGGGGTGTCGGCCGAGGGGGAGGGGTTCCGGAGCTGCAAGCGATGGGGGAGGGGCCAGCCATGATCTCCGCTGCAGTCAGAGTCTGGAGCCCACCTCTAACCCTTTAGCAAACGCTGGCCTTTCCTGACCTCGCTGAGCACCTCCCCGTGGGGCTCTCCCCAGCCCCAGCCCTAGTCACCCAGTCCCCCCGGCCACATTCGCTAGCTAAACCCCAGCTCTGGGTGTGGAGAGGGCGCTTTCCAAGGTTAGCCCGCCCTGCCCGCCTGTGGGAGCTTTGGGATCAGGCAGCAGTGGGTGTGGAGGCCTTCAGGACGAGGCCACTTGGCTGCGGGCACTGAACAGCGGAGGTTAATTGCATTTACTCACTCCGTTCCCTCCCCTTTTCCTTCCTTCCCTCCATCTCCCTTCTCTCTCCCTCCTTACTTACTTCCCCCCTGAGTCTCCTCTTTGGCCCTGTGCTGAGACTGTTGGCTTCCCCAGGGTCGGGGACCACAGCTCGGGTATGCTTTGGCCCACATCTGGCCCAGTGCTCTTAGCAAATGCCCAGTGGCTGAATTCCATGTGCTCTCAGCCATCCTGTTACTCTAGGGGAGCAAAATGAGGCTGGGGGTCTTATTGTGGCTCTGCTGGGCTGGGGAGGGAGGTTTGCGTAGGGTAACTCCTGGTTAGCAGTGGCGCAGAGAGAGGGACTGGCTGTAGAGAGGGTTTCCCAGACGACAAAAGCCAGAGAGCCCAGCCCCCTTGAACGAAACGTGAGCATTCCAAATCCCTCCCAGGCTCTGAATTCCAAAGGGGCTGCCCACTCCTGGATCCCCACAGTGACCAAGGTGTGACTGGGCTGGAGACACAGCCTCCCCGGCTATGTAGTTCTCAACTTCAGGGTGCCAGAATCATCAGGGGCTTGTCTGAGACACCTGTTCTCTGGGCACCCAGCTTTGGTTCACAGTGGTCCTGGAACTGTGCATTGTGACAAGTGCCCCAGTTGGGCCTGCCCCAAAGCACCTATGGGCTGCTGAGCTGCACTTGAAGAGACCAGCTTCTTGCTAGGGCATATGGGCCTATGAGTCCAACACCATCTTTTTCATTTAGATTCCAGGAGGTTTGTGCAGGGCTGCACAGGGAACACAACCAGCAAATAGCCACAGCCAGTAAAAAGTGGTGGCCATTGCTGGAGTAAAGAGAGAGAACCAGGGGTCCATGTGGACTCTACTCAGTCAGGGGGCAGATAGGTGGGGGTGGCCTGGAGGAGTGATGAGGGATGTAGTTTGAGGACCCTGATCAGATGTGGCATGTGATTGTGGGGGCCTGGGCCAGATCCTGTGGGCCATGGGAGTCATGGAAGGTTGTGGAACAGGAGATTCAGGACAGTGTCCTGGTTCCATGTTTGTGTGTGGTAAGGGGATGTCTGGAGATGGTAGAGATGTGGCCCCTCCGGCCCCATTGCTGAGTTCCAGCCAGAAAAGAGAACTCCCATCCTGGTGGAAAGTGGTGTGAGGCTCAAAGACCCTCACACCAGAAGGAGAGTGTTGGGACTGGTGGAGAGCAGAAGGAGCATTTCTCTGGAACATGAGTGGGAGGAGGGTGGGGGGTGGGCAAAAGGCTACCTCAGACCTGGTATCCTCAGCCCAGGAGCTATTTGATCAGCTTGCACGCTGGCACACATGTTCTTGGAGATGACCTCTTGTTCATCCGTTCACCGGTTCACAACATTTATCCAGCACTGGCTTTGGCCCTGAAGAAGCACACTTCTATGTTGTAGGCAGGGCCACATGGCAGAGGACAGGGGGCAGCACCCGGGAACTGAGAATGGCCCCCTGCTGGCAGACAGCAAGAGAGCTGGGACCTTCAGCCTTCTATATCAAGGAGCTGAATGCCAGCACAACCTATGAGCCTCAGATGAGGGCTGGAGAATGCAAGCCCAGACTTTCAAGACCCTGAGCAGAGGACCCCACTAAGCCTGGGCTCCAGTTGCACAGAACGCAAGTGTGCCTTGTTTAAAGCTGCTAAGCTTGTGGAGCAGCTGTGGGGGAAGAGCCTTCTGGGTAACAGGAGCAGGACATGGGGTGAGCAGGAAAAGGCTGTGTGGCTGGGGCACAGTGAGCAGGGGGAAGGGTAGCATGGGGTGGGGTTGGAACAGCAGCCAGGACCAGACCTCACATAACATTCCCAGCTTGCTAGGGGTTTTTCTGTGTGTCCAAAATGCAGCAGGAAGAGAGGGGATTTCACTGGGTTCAGCTCCCTGGGTACAAAGGGGAAACTGAGGCTTGCAGAAGGTGAGGGCTTTGTGCATTATCAGTCAATATAAAACTTGGGAGAAGGATTCTGGCTGATTGTGCCAGGTCTTGTGCCCACCCCGTGGGAAGGGGGCAATGTGCTTGGAGGCTGCCTGGAATAGGAACACCCCCCAGCTCTTGGGGCCTGCTGGGGGCCAGGCTGTGGGCACATAGGTTTGTGTGCAGGGGCTGCTGCCCCAGGAGTTGGGTTAAACAACATGAAGATCCATATGCAAAAGAATGAAGTTGGACTCCTGCCGAATACTGCATACAAAACTAACTCAGCAGCCTGAACATGAGAGCCCAAACCAGAAAACTCTTAGAAGAAAACGTAGGGGATAATCTTCATGACAGTGGATTTGGCAACAATTTCTTGACTATGACACCAAAAGCATAGGCAGCTAAAGAAAAAAACAGATACAGTGGACTCCATTAAAATGAAAAACTTGAGCATCAAAGGACGCTATTAACAGTAGTAACAAGGCAGAATGGGAGAACATGTTTGCAAATTATATATTGATAAGGGGTTAATATCTATAATATACAATGAATCCTTTCAACTCAACAAAATTACAAACAACCCAATTCAACAATGGGCAAAGAGTCTAAATAGACATTTCTCCAAAGAAGATACACACGGCCAATGAGCACGTGGAAGATGCTCAATGCCCCTGATCGTGATGGAAATGCAAATCAAGGCCACTGCCAGGTACTACCTCACACCCATTAGATAGTTATTCTTTTTTTAAAATGGAAAATGTTGACGAAGATGTGGAGAAAGTGGAAGCCTTGTGCATTGCTGGTGGTTATGTAAAATGGTGCAGTTAGTGTAGAAAAGTTTGGAAGGCAGGAATGCTGGGGCCTGGGAGGGGCTGAACCCATCTCCTGGAGCTTGGGAACCATCCTCAAAGGATGGGGAGTCTTATCTTCCAGCTCTGAGGGGGTTAGTGCATGTGGATTGCAAGGGGGCACTGGGGGAGGCACTGGGCTGGTGCCCACTGTCCCCGAGGCCTTCCTCCCCTCCATTCCTAGCTACGGCGCCTTTGCTCCCTCTTCTAACAGCTGCATTTGAGACACACCCTGGATCTCCAGGTCTTCCTGTTCTGCAGCCCAGATTGGCCAGGCTCAGCCTTTCACAAAATGTTCCTGTGTAGCCGTGACTTGGCTGTGACTCTGGCCTCACTGCCCCTCTTCCAAGGGGCTCCTTCCACAAGCTCCCCAAGGGAACCCTCTGTCCCCAAAGAGCTGGGCATCCCTCAGGTCCCTACTTGGCTCCTCAGCCCCTGGTCTGACCCCACAGGGCACAGGAGCACCTTCTAGTGGTCCGAAGCTTGGATGCTGGGGTTGCATGAAGGTGTCATGCACCCCCATTCTGTACACGGGTGAAGCCAGTCAGCGGCCCAGGTCTTGCTCAATCCCATCCACCACATGGTTCCTACATTTGAACAGAGGGAGGAGCAAAGTCTGGGACCAGCTCTGTCTGCCTGTGCTGTGGCTGGTGGGCTTGATTGCTTCTCCATGCCCCCGAAGAGAAAGGAAGATGGTCATTGGATGTCATCCCTGCCAACTGCCAGATCACCACTGTCACCAAAGAGAGAGCCTGAGCACTCAGAACCTGGCTGCAACTTACCACCTGCTGTGTGTCCCTCCCAGCCACTGGTGGGTGGTGGGGATCATGGGAGGGGTGGGGGTAGGGTCTCCATTTCTGCTCCAACCTGACCAGCAAATAGCTGACCCACCAGGGCTAAAAATATCTGACTGTTTCTGTTGAAAGTAGAGAATAAAGGGACTTCTGGTGGAGCTGGGATGTTCCCCTCACTATGGTGCAGAAGGAACCTGGTACTGACAGTTGGCCCCCAAAACCCCTGAAACAGAGGGAAAAGGCCATGGAGCAGGACACATGGGGCGGTGGCCTGCCCTCTCTCTCCAGTCCCCTTCCCACCAAGTCATACATGTATTGCATGCATGCATTCATTATTCCCTCCCTGTTCATTGAGCATGGGACTAGGGGAGGGTTTGTTTGCTTTTATTGAAAGAGAGAGAGCACGCATGAGCATAAGCGAGCACTAGGCACACTTGGAGGTACCTGTTCTCATGCCAGGAAGGCACACTCACCCATGGTGGCATTTCCGGAGTCCTCAGCTCAACCTGGTCCAACCTCTCCCCAAGATGCACGCTCAGACTCAAGCCCCCCCATGTCTAAATGAGGCCTTGTGAGAACCCAGAGCTGCTGCCAGCTCCTGTCCTTGCCTATGTGTGCAAGTGAAGTCCCCACTGCAGCTAGCTCAGCCTCAAACGAGGAAGCTAAGATTCTGAGTCATCTGACTGGGCCCACCATTCCCACACACCGGCCGCCTTTCTGCCTCCAGGCCTTTGCCTGCACCATCCCCTCTGCCGGCAGGCAAGCCCTCCCATCTCCCAAAACTACAGCCAGGGTGCTCCCTCCCACTTGGTCTAAATACCAGCCCCCTCTCCAACCCTTGGAAGCCCTCCCAGCTTATGCTATAACCATCTGTTTATGGGGCGGGGTCTGCCTTCCAACCTGCACCCACCTGGAGAAGAGTTCAAAATATGCCAGGCGGAAGAATGCAAGAAAACAGAGCCTACCTACCTGGCTGGGATTATTTCAGTGTGGCATCAGCATTTCCAGGCCCCTGCACCTTGGCAGTCGGGTGGCAGCAAAGCTCCCTCAGGTCCCACATGGCAGTAGCAGTTGAGGCAGGCTCGACCCGCACCCCTTTCGCGCAGCATGCAGCCCAGAATCGTGACCTAGCTTACTCATCCAGGTGAATAAGCGTGAGTTAAGAGGAGACTTTCCATCACAACTGAGTAGGGGCAGCCCCTCTGCCTTCCTTGTGCCCGTAGAACTAACAGGGCCAACTGGACCACGCTCCTCTGTGGCCAGGTCGTGTTACTTTGCCGACATTTGGGCCTCTCCGGTTCTGGCTTGTGAAAAGATGGGGTGGGAGAGGGAGAGGACACCAGAGCTTGGAGAGGTGTTAGAGGAACCTCCTTGGTCTAGAGTGGAGCCTTTCTCTTTGTTTTAATCAGAAGGGTCTTTACAAGAACTGAGAATACCTCCTTCAGTCTTTAATTCAAGGTTATGTAATGCAGGTGCTCGAACCTGCAAGACATACCTGTGGACATGTGTTCTCCGTGTCCCCACTCTGAGCTAGTGCGTGCAGTGGACACCAGCACGCTCCAAGGTCAACATGACACGCCCCCTACCAGGTTCCTGGTGCTCTGCTTCCACATCCTGGACTCCAGGTCCCACATGATGCTCAGGACCCCGGGTGTCTGTCCCTGCAGCCTGTCCCCGAGGAGAGGGTCAGTCTCGGAGGGGCAGGACACTCTGCCCAGAGCCCTGAGGCACGGTGATTAGTGTAGCCACAGCAGGGACTCCTCTGCCCCAGGGCCAGCCCCGCCACCTTCCCCATCCACCGGGGCCCTTCCCAGGGGGTTGCAGCCACATTTGCTGCTTCTCTGGCCTTGCCCGCTAGCTCCCCATGTGGCAGGCTGTGATGCTGACTCACCTCCCATGTGCCTTCTCCAGCTAATGAGCTCAAACCCCTGAGGGACCTCCAACTTCATATTTATTTTCTGTTCCCTTTGAGACAACAGATTCTCACTCAACGTGTGTTCACACTATGTGCCCAGCTTGGAACTGGGGTACAAGGGGTCATGAGTGAGACACCACTCCTGTCACACCCAGAGCTGACAGTCCAGTGGGGAGATAGCTGAGCAATGAGGCGGGACCTTGCCATACAGTGAGATTCCCTAGAAAATGGTGTGTGTGTGTGTGTGTGTGTGTATATATATATATATATTTTATTGATGGTGCTATTAAAGTTGTCCCATTTTTTTCTCCCCTTTATTCCGCTCCATCCTGCACCCCTGTCCCACGAACATCACCGACCCATTTTAGTTCATGTCCATGGGTCATGTATATAAGTTCCTTGGCTTCTCCATTTCCCATACTATTCTTAACCTCCCTCTATTTGGTACCTACCATTCATGCTTCTTATTCCCTGTGCCTCCCCCCATTCTCCCCCTTCTCCCACTGATAACCCTCCATGTGATCTCCATTTCTGTGATTCTGTTCCTGTTCTAGTTGTTTGCTTAGTTCGTTTTTGTTTTACTTGTGTATTAGGTTCAGTTGTTGGTAGTTGTGAGTTTGTTGGCATTTTTCTGTTCATAGTTTTGGTCTTTTTCTTAGATAAGTCCGTTTAACATTTCCTATAATAAGGGCTTGGTGATGATGAACTCCTTTGACTTGACCTTATCTGGGAAGCACTTTATCTGCCCTTCCATTCTAAATGAAAGCTTTGCTGGATAGAGCAATCTGGAATGTAGGCTTGGAGGTAAGCCTTTCAAGAGTTGGAATACTTTTCTCCAGCCCATTCTTTTGAGAAGGTTTCTTTTGAGAAATCAGCTGACAGTCTCATGGGAACTCCTTTGTAGGTAGCTGTGTCCTTTTCTCTTGCTGCTTTTAAGATTCTCTCCTTATCTTTAACCTTGCATAGTGTAATTATGATGGTACTTTGGTGTGTGCTTCCTGGGGTCCTACTTCTTTGGGACTCTCTGAGCTTCCTGGACTTCCTGGAAGTCTATTTCCTTTGCCAGATTTGGGAAGTTCTCCCTCATTATGGTTTCAAAGAAGTTTTCCATTTCTTGCTCTTCCTCTTCTCCTTCTGGCACCTCTGTGATTCAGATGTTGGAACATTTAAAGTTGTCCCCGAGGTTCCTAAGCCTCTGCTCATGGTTTTGAATTCTTGTTCCTTCATTCTGTTCTGGTTGACTGTTTATTTCTTCCTCCAGCTCCAAATCATTGATTTGAATTCTGGTTTCCTTCCCTTCACTGTTGGTTCACTGTATATTTTTCTTTATTTCACTTTTCATAGCCTTCATTTTACCTCTATGTTGTAACCATATTCAACCAGTTTTGTGAGCATCCTGGTCTCTAATGTTTTGAACTGTGAATCTGATAGGTTGGCTATCCCTTCCTCACTTAGTTTTTTCTGGAATTTTCATCTGTTCTTTCATTTTGGCCACATTTCTTTGTCTTGGTGCAGTTGTAAGGGGCGGAGCCTTAAGTATTGGCCAGTGTGGGGCATCCCACTTGGCTGCACTGTGGTGGTGAATGTGGGGAGGGGTCAGAGCGGGAACAATGCTGCCTGCTGGGCTCTCCACCGCCTTTCAGTCAGTTCCTCTGCTACCCACAAGCAAAG